>QANX01005451.1:0-118294 GCA_003254975.1 Ochetophila trinervis
AAAAATATACTTAATCTAGATCATTCCTTTATTAAAATAAAAAAGAATAAGTGTTAGCTTAGCCCAAAAAATCATGTTTGCATCATGAATCAGAAGCAATATTACTACAACTAAAAAAGTCCATATGTTACTAAAAGATCATATAAGAGTGGATGAAGATCAATTAATTGTTTATATAAGTTGAGCAATTAGGTATAGATAACTTTGCATTTTATTTTTTGTTTTGCTATATTGCATCAATTGTATAAAAGTTGCTTCTTCTTTTTTAATTTTAGTTTGTTTGTTTGAATATTAAAAATAGAGATTTTAATTCAGAATCACTGTCGGTAAAACAAATCATTGACAATGCATGGTTTGACTAGTTTGTTGTTTCTATTGACTTTTTAATAAACTAAATTGTTGTACATATATATATTATTAGTTATAAATTTTAATAATAATAAACATTGGTGTAATTATATTATATTGCTATAGAAAATTAATATTTATTGAAGTAGAGGAGTAGATTCTTACAGTGCTAAGTGATGAGCAAGCAAAGCAATATGAAAAAAAATTGTCAAACTTTCTAATAATATTAAAAGCATCCACATGTGTTGCCCATATATATATATATATATCAACATTTGTGCTTTATTATCGTCTAATAGAAATATTTTATATTAAATATATACATTTATAACCCCTCCTCTACTTGAAGAAATAGAACCAAACTTTGGTGGGGTTCCACCACAACAATCACATGCAATACACTAGGAGAATTGTCCAAGCCATCTTTCATATCAAGCTGAAATATACGGTACTGGCATGGAAGAAAAATTATAATAAAGATATATAATTTACTGTATGTTTGCATGAAAATCTTGTATGTATGTTGGAAAGTCATGGTAGGTCGGAGGAAATCCATTGCAATTAATGAAGTGAAAAGAAAGAAGAAGGTGAATTGGAGGGAAAGAAAAGAAAAAAAAAAGGGTTTTGTAGTCCATGTCGAAGAGCTAACGATTGTTGAAAGAGTAAAAGGACTGGAGCTTTTTGGCTTTTGGACAAACCTACGATAAAAGGTACGTAAGTGGGGGTTTCTGCACTTTGATGTTTTTGTCATTGCCCAATAAAAGACCTTTTTGCAAAGTTATGGCCAATATTCAATCTCCGGCAAATTAAGAATTATACATTTTATTTTAAATTAATTAATTGTATACATTTGAAAATATCAAAAGGGGAAGTAGTTGTGGAGTTTTTATTGTCATAATCATTTGCCCCAAATGACAGGCTTTAAATCTGATGGTTAATTGGCACAGTAGATTTCTAGAGAATGAGAAAACCATGCATTAAATATGTATCATATAAAAATATTCTCTGTTGAACTTCTTTTTAGATTCATATGAATTTTCACAAATATTTTTATTTTTTAATAAGGTTATTGAGTTTTAAATCTATGATTATTAAATTTTTCAGCTCTGATAACATGTTGAATCACCATTAATTTTAAAAGCTTAAACTGATAAAATGTGGATTAACATCTTTTTTATATTTTATCTTTAATATTTCCATAAAAATACTATGTCAATTATTGCTACCAAGTGGATAAACAGGACTCCCAGAATCTTTGCTAGTACTGGGCATTTTTTTTTTTTTTTTGTGAAAGTGAAATTATCGTCATAATAATTGAACACACCATCTAGCTTCGCAATTTAATTTGTTTTCTCATCACAAATAGGGATAAGTACTCATATATAACATCAAATTGTGTAGTCTACTTGAACAAGTAACATCACTAATGTTTTATAGAAGGCTTTTAGCAACCAAAAAAAAAACAAGAACTAGCTAATTGATAAAGACTTTTTTGAAGAGAGACATCTTATAATAAAATCACTATATTTTTTCAAATAATGATTTTGTGTTCGAACCAGTTGCCCACCAATAGTCTTCCATTTTTTATTTTTTTTGGTAAATACAAATAGTCTTAAAATTTTGTTTGTCTGCATTTAAGTTGCAATTAATTGGAAAAGAAACGGGCCATCATCAATCTCTTTAATGGTGACTTGTGTGCGCCATTATTTTCTACACTATATGACTATATTATATCGTAGCTTTAAATACTATAATTATTCTCCTTTTATTTTTTAGTTTTTGAACCAGAGTGCATAAAACACTACTTATTGAACTAGCGATCCATCTAATCTAATCAGTACTTTTAGAACTTTGGGGCTTGTATTAATGGACGAGCCAGATCGCTCTGGTGCTGTTTTACTTTTCTTTTTGGCAATGTTATCAACGTTTACATTACTTATTCTAGTTGAGCCTCTATAATTAATGGGACTTTTTGAGGAAATGTTTTAGTTTTTGTAGTGATTTTTAGAAGGAAATATAATTTTATTTTAACCCTCTATTTTTATTTATATTTTTTATTTTTACTACCCGTTGCACGTTTTTTGGGTGATAATCCAGTCAATTGAGCCAAAATTAAAAAGGAAAAAAACTCGAGGGATGGGATTAGGGAATCATGATGGACCCCACGTTTTTGGTCCTTTATTTAACTCTGGGATTTAATTTAAAATTAAAGAGGAAAAAGAGGAGAGGTTATTTTATTAGATCCGAAAATTTTGAATATGAAACAATAATATAATATAATTCCATATAAATTTTTTAGGTTTCTTTGAGTTTGTATATTTAATATAAAAAATAATAATTTGTATGGAAAATTTTTACACAGACATGACATTTAAAAAATTAATAACGGATTTGCATATATTTTTAAAATATAAATTATTATATTTTAACATAAAATTTTAACAAGCCAGATTTAAATAAAAAAAATTAATATGATACAATATAAACATAAAACGTTATCCAATTGAATTTGTTGTGGCTAATAACAGCTTTGACCGGGTTTGCAATAGCCGAAGGAGAGCTTAAGATTTAAAAAATTATCTGTACATTCGTTCCAATATAATGAATTTAGTTAGTATTCAAACCAATATAATATAAATTGGTTTTTGAATTATTTTAAATATACAAAATATAATAAAATTCAATTCAATCAATCTAATTTTGATAAGTTTGTTTTGGTTATTTTTATCGTTTTAGACTGAATTTAATTTTCAACATCCAAGTTTAAATATTTAGATATGAATAAATTATAGACAACAACTTTTATTCTAACATGCATCAACGAATAAAAAGAGTTACTAATTGAATGATATATCAATAATACCAAGCATGAAAAATAAAACTAAAACTTGATACATAAACTGCGGTGAACACCAATACTGACAAAAATTCAGTAACTTATTATATCAACAAATAACAAATTCACCAACATCAAATTTAAATTACTTTGTTTCATAAAGATAAGGTTTTTTTTGCACTTATAGTTTTTTATGTTTAAATTTTTTTAAAAATTTAGCCTTTATGTTTATTTTTTGGCAGTATTGATCCTATATATTGACAAAATTAGCATTTACTAATCATTTTCATGATTCCGTATGTATTCTGTTAGTTTACTCCATGTGCAGGTCAAATGCTAGGAGCAAATATGTCATTTTGAAAATTCTCTTTCTTTTTTTTTTCCCTCCTCTGTCCTCTGCATATAGGAAAAAATTGTCAGTTCGACCTGCGATTCAGTATAACAAATGCCAAACATCTTATATATTTCTCAGTTGGAAATTTGATTAATTCTCCAAATGAGCAGTCTTTTTTTTTTCAGCACTACACTTTCATTTTCTGTGTTCCCAACCTTCCTTTCCTATCTCCTAAGCTCCATAACGACGATATTCTAATTGTCCATGCTGCAGCATTCTGTCATATGATTTTTTTTTCTATATATAGAGGGCGAGAGAGGGAGGAAAAGAAAATGAGAGTTTACAAAATGACATGTTTGCCTTTGACATGTGACCTGCATATAGAGTAAACTAACAGAATACAAACGAAATCATAAAAAAAACTACTGAATACTATTTTTATTAATATATAAGATTAATACTGTCAAAAAATAAATATAAAAGCTAAGTTTATAAAAAAAATTTAAACATAAAATACTATTGATGCAAAAAAACTTAAAAATAAATATTTAGTTGGCCTAAATCATAGACAAACACATGAGAAAAACCTAACAGGATTTTACTATATTATTATTTGATTAGATTAAGTTTGGATCCATCAGTTTGAAACACTAAAACCCATAACAAATATCATCTAGTTAGAATTCAAACATTACAATTTGTACTGATCTAATAAAATTGGATCGGCTTTTTTGCTTCATTTTTCACACACTCTTTTTAACTTTTTCCCCGGATTTGTTTTGGAAATATCAACAGGGCAGATTCAGAACAGAGCATTTAAGAAGTAAGAGAGAGAACCGACAACCATGTACTGTAAAGTAAAACTGGTAAAATATATGGTATTCATTAAAAAAAAAAAAAAAACACAGTGAAATATATATATATATATATATATATATATATATATTTATACTCGTAAAAAGAAAAGAAAGAGACAGAAAATCCATTTTTCTTTCTATAGAAGCGCAGAAAATGAATAATATAGGTAACAGAGACAACAGAAACCAGCTGAGCTCGAAAACTATCTACAGTCCAAAAGCTACAAACTGGTCTCTCAAAAGAAGACAAAAAACCCAACATAAGCAAAACGGTCGTTAGGGTTTTAATGTTCCAGGAGAATCCGGGGACTCTGTCGGCCTCTGCCATCCCTCTGGTATAATTCTCCTTAATATATTTGTACTTTTCCACCGAGATTGATTTTTACCATCCACAAATATTAGCACAGCTAATCATCCACCTCCAGTAGCTCTTTACTCACTCACGCCTGGTTTGCCAGATCCATGGAGTCTACAAATGTGCCATGGAAACCGTACGGTACTCTCGACGGCAGCTTTACTGAAGCTTCTAGCTCCAAACTCTCGGCGTTAACAATCTGCAGCTCCGATTTGGATGTCCTTTCGTCGTGAACGAAAGCTAGAATATACCCCTCGTCCTCTCTCTCCGAATTCGCCGGAAGGAAAAATGGCTCCCCGCCGTATCTTCGCTGTCCGTAACTGTACTTTTTCACTTCCCCTGTTTTAAGGTCCACTTTCGCGAAACCCGAGACTTTCGGCCACGGTTCTGCGATTGCCAGGTAAGCAAATTGCGTCTTTCTTCCGAGCAGATTCCGGTTGACCATTCCGGCTTCCAGGTTGATTGGCTCCGAGGCAGGGATTATTGACCGGCGCTTTGACTTTCCTGATTTCAGATTCAGCCTGATTTCTGAAAGCACGCTCGTCAAGCTCTCGTCGCATTCGTTGAAAATGGAGTCCGGGGGAGTCATGCACGACCCGATCACGACGACCTCGTCCGTCTCCGGCTCCTCCCAAGCATTCCAGAGGTGGAAGCAGAAGGTGTCCGGCGATTCCACCCACAATATCTCGGAGGCATCGCCGGCATTCTTCGGCAGAATTCCGAACCGAGATTTCTTGTTCTTGTCGTAGATCACCGGAGAGCCGCCGGTGACCATTTCCTGGAGCTTGAAAACCACTTGCTGGTCCGGAACCACCACGAAGTTCTCCGTGATTGCGAAGTCATGCATCATCGTCGGCACCGGAAGAGGGATCTCGACGTCAGGTGACTTCGTCCCGTCGGAGGAGAATTTGAAGTACTTGAGGTACGGCTTCTGAACGACGTCGTAACTCAGAGCGAAGAGCTCGCCGGAGATTGGGTCCACCTTAGGGTGCGCTATCATAGTGGAACGGAGCTGCTCGTCGAAATCGTAACGGCCTACGGTTTCGAGGTCGCCGGAGGGGGTGATGCGCACCTGGTAAGGGAGGTCATCCTCCGACATAGCCAGGACTCTTCCGTTGAAGTAAACGAGACCGGCGTTGGCCACTCCGGTGCCGTGGTTGTGGTCGACGAGACCGAAAAGCCCTCTCGCGTAAAACAAAAGAAGGCGGGCGATTCCAGAGTGTCCGTGGAGCTCGCCGATTGCCTTCGGAAATACCGGCCGGCCCAGTTCTCGCTCCTGGACCAGCCTCTGAGTCTCCGTGAACCGGCACGCGTAGCTGGCTGAGCCACCATTGATGCCGACGGCGTGAACCATGCCATCGCCGTCGAAGAAGTGGTGTCCGGCGACCGGCTCGAACAGCGGGTTCGCACCGTTTCGGAGGTAGACGCCGTTAATGCAATCCGGAATCGTTCCTGTGACGGGGAGTGAGTGTCGGACTTGTTGCTCCGGCACCGGAGCGAAGTTTCCGGCGATTTGAACATTTGGGTCGGCGGTTTTGGGGAGCTTGTGTTGGCGCTCGCGGGAGACCAATGCGCCTTCTGCCATGTCAAGAGCCATGGCGGCAGCTTTTTGAAGTAAATTCCAGTGTGGTGGTTGATGAAGATTATGATGGTGGTGAGTCTTCTTCTTGGGCTTTACAGTCACTGGGTTGTCCTCTCTCGTGATAGCCGGTTGTTGGTAAGGTTGTTTTGGGAAATGAAGCACGGAAGCACAGCGAATGCCGGTTCTAGAATTGGGCTTGTTCTTCGTCAAAGAGATGGACTTTGAAGGGAAGCCCAAATCTACTATCGACGAAGAGGATGAGAGAAGAGTGTGAGAGCGAGACGTTTGGGCTCTAGCCCAACTACTTGAGTTGGGTGGTGGGGAGGGAAGAGCAGCCATGGCTGGGATGAAGAATCTGCTTCTTCAACTTGTTTGATTTTTGAAAACAAGAAAAATGTTTTCTAATTTTGTCTTGAAGAAGAAGAAGAAGAGGGAGAGAGTTTTGCAGAGAGAGGGAGAGAAAATGGGGTATAAATAGAGAGTTGGGGGGAGAGTGTGGGGGGCGGTGGTGGGGGAAAGAGGAAGTGTTTGTTTGTATAGAGGTCCACCTCAGACATCTATGAGAAGACCACGTGGTGGATTTGTGGCAAGGGCACTTGGGGATTGACATATGAAAGAAGGGGTTTTTTAATTTATAATATTATAAAAATATATATTTATAATATGTAGGTTGTGGAGCGGAGCAACATAAACATTTTGCATACATAGAAAGCTTTGGAGTTTTTGCTTAAAACCCAAATGTATGCTTAAGACTAAGAGAAATTGAGAATTTTGGGGCTATATTTGGAAGGGTATGTCCTAGAATTATGGACCAAGGATATAGTGTGAAGGAAAAGGAAGGTGAAAAAATGATTAATACATGCATTACTCTAGCGACCCACACACACACTCACTCTTAAAATGGTGCGTGGTGGTTGCCATTTTTAATTTAGCCAAGTTTTCCGCGTTCGTCCCGCTATAGAGGTACAGCTCGCCCACACCCCACGTGGCCATTTTCTACTGTGTTTCAACCACGAAATCTCGGTCACATCGCTACCCCCACACACTCACCATCTCACACACACACATAGGGGTGTGCAAAAAAACCGACTAACCGATTAAAACAACCGATCAAATCCAATCCAACCTGATCGGATAGGTTATTTTAGTGTAATTGGATTGGATCGGTTATGAAAAATTAAAAACCGAAGGTCGGTTCGGATCGGATCGGTTCGGAGTGTTAAAAACCGACCAAAACCGATCCAATCCAAACCGACCACTTTTTTTTTTTTTTAAACAAAACATATGAAAATTAGTTTAATATTATTAGTATGTAGGCTTTGTTATATTAGCTTAAATTTAGAGTTGGATTACTCGATTATTGTATTAGTGTAATAATTTTGTTTTAGTTTGATATGTTTATTTGTCATGTTATTTTTTTAATCATTTATGTGTTAGGTTTTGAAAAAACATATAATTTTTTATGGATTACTTAGTGGGCACTTTATGTGTTAGGTTTTGAAAAAAACATAATTTTTTAAACAAAATTTAAGTACAACAAATTTTTGGTACAAAAAATAGCTCAAATGTCAAATATTCAAAGTAAAAAAAGCTCAAAAATTAAATTTTAAAAAGTCTAAAAAAATTAAATAAAAATTTAAGCGAAACCGATCAACCAAACCGATCCAATCCAATTAATAATTGGATTGGATTTAATGTATAGATCGGATCGGATCGGATTGGAAAACAAAAAACCAATCACTAATTGGATCGGATTGGTTATTTCCAAAATAGATCGGATCGTAACCGATGCACACCCCTACACACACACAGACGCTTTCACATGAGACCCCTCTCGCTGTGGACTCCACTTAAATGGCCTATTCTCTATCAACATCCTTGGCCCCCCATCCCTTTCTCCTTAATTTGCTAGCACATCCCAATCCCATTACTTTCTTTTATTTTCCTTTTTTTTTTTTCAATGAGGAAGATAATTTTTATCCAGATCGTTTTGATATCTGAATCCAAAGTTTATTTTCAGCGGTTTTTATTATTAGATTAAGCGAACGAATATTCCAACTCCATTACTTATTTCTATGTTTCTGTGTCCCTAAGTAATCTATTATTTGTTTACTTAATCCAATTAGAATTAAAACATTTTAATATCATTTATTATTTAATTTGTACAAATTTAAATTTTTAAAATTAATTAAAACACTTCAATGTTTTCAATTTTTAAAAGTCACAATATGGTACAATTAGGTTAGTTTTAATAGATTCTGCTAAAATTAAACTCTCGCGACTCTTTTTAAAATATAATTTATTAATTTTTGTTTATTTATTAAAATTGAAAAAAAACTTATTTATATTTGTAATTTCCTGATAAAAATGACTTGGCAGTTGAAAATTCAGATTACTAATTCTCTTAAATATATGATTTGTTAACCAATAATTGTTGTAGAGAACTGGTAGTCTGACTTTTAAAAAATTACGTTCGATGCAAATGATCTTAATTTGACAGAATTTGTTATATTTAACCATATTAAACAATAATATAACTTTTTTTAAAAATTGAAGGCATTTATGTGTTTAAATTAATTTTAAAGATCTCACTTCAAACAAATTGAATAATAAAAAGTACTAAAGTGTATTTAACTCATTCAATTACTAGTTCTTATTTTCGTTATCTATATCAATCATGCATACTGTCCATGTATATATCTATATCAATCATGCATACTGTTTGTTTTCTTTATCTATATCGAGAGTCACATTTGAGTTCTATATGTTACGTGGTGCCATGTCAGATTATCAACTACGACTCTTATATTTCATCATTGTTGGTAGACCTGGCAAAATGATACACGACACGATAACACGACACGATAATTTGCAGGTTTGGATCTCCAATATTGGAATTGGGTTGATATCAGTGTCACATGATAAGACACGATAAAAAAACGGGTTGGAACGGGTTGGAACACGTTAACACAATAAAATACGATAAAAAAATATTAATTTAATTATTTCTTTATAACTAATTTTTTACATTACTTTTTTTTTAAACTATAAAATTCATATTTTATTTCATTGAAAAATAACAATTTTTATATCTATTTATATATTGATATATTATTTTAGATTCTATCTTTTTTATTACTTCTATTGGATGTAGAATTTTAGTTTGGTTTATAATATTTTAAATATTTTTAAATTGACAATTGTAATGCATATTTTATTTTCTTAGCCACGATAAATATTTAATATAGCTTTAGTTCGTAATATTTTATATATTTTGAATTCACAATTATTAATTATGTAGAAGGATTTAAATATTAGATTTGTGTGGTTTGTTATTTTTTTAACATGTATTAAGTATGTTGTTTTAGTTTGTAAAAGAATACAAATATTTATGTTTGTCTGTGCTTCATTATATTTTAGTTTGGACTATTAAATATAAATCAAATATATTTTTCTATTTTTTTTTAAATAATTTTGAAAATAAGTTTAACGTGTTAACGGGTTGGATAATGGGTTATACGCAAATTTTATGAACATGTTTGGGTTTATATATTTTAACACGAAATCTTAACGGGTCGGATTTGGATAAATTTTTTTTGACATGAACACAAATATCACACGACACAAACACAACACGATACGTTACCAGGTCTAATTGTTCGATCCTTTGCCACGTGGATCTGGTATCACACACTTACTTTCTTGCGACGAACGTGAATGTCATATTTAATGTATATTACGATGAAAATAGAACTTGTATTTGGTGTGAGCATTTTACGACGATGCATAACACAATAATATCAAATCGTTATAGATGTGCATCGTGAATCGAACGTCGTCTACAACACTTTTTCTTATCGTGTAGGTATTAGATGGTACAATGGAACCCTTTTGTTAGGGCATCAACATATATCTAGTTTGCCTTATCGTACCCATATATATAAAGTTTTCTATTACATCAATTGTGACAATAACATTTTGATGGTTACCAAAAGATGTCCAAGCCCACAGATTCGTCTATATTAAAAACGAAATGAATAAAATGGTTGCATTCAAAATGAAAGACGATGGCATTAATTCATCTTGTCGGGAAGGAGGCGAAGGTGTGTGTAGTTTTTGGATGTATGTGATTATATCCATTTTTTGGCCACGGGATGAACGACTGAAAACGATGCTTTTAATTTGATAAATAGTATAAATTGTTAAATTATTGTAGATTTTTTAACAGCTTAGAAAGTGAATCATTATATTTTTTTATATTTTATCTTTAATATTTTTTTTTAATATAGATTTATTTGTATCTTTACATATATATTTTCATATAGCATCTTTGATCTCTTTTTAAATTTTTAAATAAATTTTTATTTTTGATAGAATTATTGAGTTTTGAACTAGATTTTTTTTTCTAATACAATATTCAATTATTACTATCACTTATATGAAGTAAATTATCATGTTTTTCTATATTTTATATATCCAAATTTGAATCGATATTGGCCTGTTCACTAGAATCACCTACTTATAAGCTTTTGTTATTATCTGATATTTCATATCAGAACCAATAATAAAAAGAAAAAAAAGAAAGAGAAATCAATAGTATCAACAAAGTAAGAAAGATCAGAGGCAATACTAAATTATTAAAAGACCAGAAACACCCTAGGAATTAACACCGTACATGTGTCTTTATTAATATATGCTATATTTTTTTGGTAAAACTTTTTTTTTAATATATGCTATATTTAAGTTTGACAAGCTTATTAAGAAAAAAACAAGAACACAAGCTGGGTGTGCCGACTAATGTTGAAAAGTATATAGTAGCCAAAGGGGGCTTATTTTAAAAGCTCTTTTTCACAAATATCTTGTCCGGATGAGTAGTATCGATGGGGTGCTAAAGTGAGAGTTAGGTGTCAGAACAAATAGGCATTTGCACATCTGTTCTTGTTGTCATTTTTTGTTAGCAAATCTCTCATATGAAGATTATATCTGTATTAAAATAATTAATAATTAAGCTATGCATGTTTATATATGTCTCTATCTAGGCCCCAACAAGGCAATCAACCAATAGGCAATCATGTCCCTCTTTATGCTTTTTATATTCTTATTATTAATGTTGTTTGAAGCTTAATTGCTAGTCTCTCCCTCATGTCATGGATGACTCTAAAAAACAAACATTTAGTGCGAATTTAAGTTAAATTTCAAGCTATACATACTATATTTAGGGAAGAGATTAACAAACATAAATGACCCATACCCTTTTTAATTAATTTAATTAATTTGCTTGCCATCTGATTCATTCAAAATAATATGTTAGTCTTAACTGAATCCATGTGTCTCCTAGTACTCTATAAGAAAGGTTGTGAGATCTTTTTGTATAATTTTAGCGATAATGTAAGCATTAGCGCCCAACTTCCTCCTCCACCAGCAGAAATTGTAAAGAGAAAATGGAAATAAAAGTTGTTCATTATGGCAAGTCATGACAACTATTAATTATTATTAAAAAAAAAAAAAATCATGACAATAACTATTGCTACATGAGTAAACACTAAAAAAATCCAAATTATGTAAAAATACCCTATATATTAATTATATATACATTAAACTATTCCTTTTGTGTCGAAATATCCAATGCACGCATCATAAATATATAATTCACCAAAAAAACAAATAAAACATAAATATCTAACTAGCTGTGGATTTCTGCATTTCAGAACATTTGATATATATATATATATATATAACTGCTACGTAGTCCACTATTTAATGGGCGATAACCCATATCAGCAATCCAATGTGCATAGTTACGCAGTTAATGCATCTGAGTATTCGCATCAGACGGCTGATATGTGTTGTCACTCATTAAATGATGGACTTCGTCGCCCATATTAGCAGTTCTACTTTATATATATATATATTGGAGTAGATTATACTTGTTAAATCACCACGCCAAGCTAATTGGAAGTGGGTCTCTTATTTCATATATTGTATTTTTAACACTTTCTCTCACATATAGATCCGTTTGGACCTTATTTGTGACTCTTTTTGAATCTTTAAATTTAAATTTGGATAGAATTATTGAGTTTTGAACTTCTGACTGTTAGGTCTTTTGGCTCTAATACCATGTTAAATCACCATTGATCTTAAAAGCTCAAGCTAATAGGAAGTGAGTCTTATATGTTATATATTTTTTTTCTAACACTCCCCCTCACATGTAGACCTATTTGAGTTTTTACATGTATAAATTCGGTCTAACCTCTTTTGGAGCTCCTTTAGGGTCCTTAAATTTAATTTTAATTTTGGGTGGAATTATTGAGTTTCAAAATACCTTTGATCGCTAGGTCTTTTGGCTCTGATGCCATATAAAATAACTTCTCATTGTAAAAATTTAAGCTAATAAAAAATAGGTCTCATGTCTTCTATATTTTATTTCTAACAATACTTTACTATTTTAAGTGTAGTTTAATTTATGCTTAAAACTATTTAAGAGACAGATCTTGCATATAAAACTGGCCCTTAATATTCACACATAAAAAAAAGTTAACTCAATTTCGTACTAGCTAGCTAGCAACCAGAACAATTGTAAATGCACTAGCATATCTAATTAAGGGCAATTCTATTGCATGTAATTGGACAATTCACTGCAAAGATACCTAATTTATAAATCATAATATGTGTTGTCAACCGAAATCACGACACAATTAATTTTGATATTTATTTGTAGGGTTGAAATTATTGTACATGCATTTAATCTCTACTTTAAATTGTTATGGAATATTAATTTAAAATAACATTGGATCAGATCGCTATCTACACACCATATACACCACATACAAGTACTTAAATTATATAATTTGCCTCATGCATACATGCATAATATTGTTTTTTTTTTCCTTTGTCATATATGACTGCTATGTATAGTTAATATAGTTGTAATTGTAACTAGTTGTTTTTGGCTATTAACGTTTTCAATAGAAATTTATTTTTTAAGTTTTTGGCTACGAAGTTTTCAATAAACTAATATATATTGCCTTAAAAGAAAATAAATATATATATATAGATATAATTTATTAATATGTATTCTCTAGTAGATCTCAAAGTATCTAAATTCAAAGCACTAATATGCATCTCAGAAACCCTTGAACCTCCAACAATGATTAGGCATGAAACATCATTTATTATTTATAAAAGTCATGTGGCTCAAAAATATGCATAATTTTAGATACAAAATTATTTCAGATTAGTGTAGAAATTATTGGGAACTTCATATCTATATATATGGCTGTAAACTTGGGCGACAATTGTTATTCACGAAGATCCGTCGTGTATGCTAAAATGTATTTATGGAGTGCCATTTTAGACATATATGTATATATTATTTCTTTCTCTTATTTGGATTTCCAAATAAGTTTTAAACAGAAACTGTCAAGAATATCTATTAATGACGTTTTTGTCATTAATAATAATTATTAATAATGATTTTTAAACAATTTTATACTGTAAATACCATATAAAAAATTATTATTTATATATGTGTTTTTTTTTATAAAGCATTTATAGATCGATCAATAAACTTAAAGACAATGATCACGTGGTTTATTAGTTTTGCTTAAAAGAAGACGCAGTATTTCTTTTTTTTTTTTTTTTTGTGAATAGAAGACGCAGTATTTCGATGATTCTATGCATTGACAAAATGTGTCTTGTCGATCGTATTCCATGCACGATTGATTATTTTTTTATGATGAATCATGCGCGATTGACTATACTTCCTTCTAAGACAATCCTTTCTCATATATATATATATCAAAGTTAGGCCTACTTGCTAGTGGAGAAAATATATACCATGTAATTTGCAAATTTAGCTGAAAACAATTATTTACAAAAATTAAATTGTAAAATTATGTATACCATATATATAGTTGTTAAAAACAAGAAAAATAAAAGTTCTGAAAGAGATGGATATATGTATATGCTAATCTCTTAGCAAAAATAAAATAAAAATGTATATGCTAATATTTTTTTTGATAAAAATGTATATGCTAATCTAGTAGCTAAGGAAATGTTGGAAATCCACTTGGGAAAAGAAATTAACGACATGTGATTGATCTGACAGGGACTAACCCACCTCAAGTGGCTTCACCGTATTAATACTACGTACGCTAAATTAATTAACAATGTTTCTGATTTTGTGGTTTTTATTTGCCATATATATATATATATCCCTTTTCTTCATTAATTTTTATATTTATTTTTCTTTCTGTTTAGTTGTAATTTATTTAGTATATTAGTATAGAAAGAGGGTCGAAAATGTTCGCTAAAAACATTTTCGGTACTAAATGTGGAATACATTTTACAAAATTTATATTGTCTAAATATAATAATATAAATATACAGTTAAATATAAAGTTGTTTTTTAATAGTGCACAATTTTTTTTTTATAATTATTAATTAATTATATATTATATTAACTTTTATTTTTCTTTAAAGAATTGACTTTTGTAAAAAGAAAAAATGCCTTTTAGACTGAATGTTTAAAAATTTTTAAAAAGTAAACATCAACGTAACAATGTTTAAGCCATATAAATTTAACATTTTTTATAGATATTATTACTGAAGTACAATTTTTTCAAGATATTATTCATATTATTTATGTGATATATTTATTTTTACAATTTACATTCTAATAAAAATGTTTTACTTATAATTTTAGAAGGCAATAATAACCTTTTGAACAAGGATTTGGCTGTTAATTTAAATATAATTGAGTGGATTACGCATAATGACGGAAAGTTTATGATACATATAACTAAATTTGAGATCCACGAGCTCCGAGAAATCACATGCTTAGCACTGAACAAAATTAATTAAACCCCGGTTTTGCCGAATGATATGCATGAGACATTAACGAATGAATTGGTAAAGTAAAAGGGTAACATTGCTGATAGTTTAATTTGAAATTAATAATATTGCTACATTGGCAGTTACTTGCTAGCATATGGAATTCTCAATAGAAAAAAAAAAAATATATATATATATATATATATCTAAATATATACAAGAATTAATATATATATGGCTTTATACTACTGTAACTTTTTTAAGTATTAAAAATTTTGCATTTTACATTCTGAATTATTAATATGACATCTATTCTACTTGATTAATTTAAAATTAAATACTGGTACATTAAATCGTCAACTCGGGGAAAAAATCAATTTACACATTCATTCGAACAAATTAGAAAATTGAATTTTAGTTAAATTGAATCTGAGAGTTCAATTTATTGTGGCTGCAAATCGGTGTAGTGATCTCGTCACAATTAACTGCGGTAGCTATTTGAAAAGAAGAAAGTCTGCAATGCACAAAAAATTTATTTTCATTGCCTGAATTTCTCCTCTCTGCTTCTCGTCGACTCTCTGATCGCCAATATATTCTCAATTTCCTTGTAAAGAACACATTGCTCCACGCGGTGCCTACTTGGTTCCTCACTCCCCAATTGACCACCTCCAAGAGAATCAAACACCTTCAAGTAATAATAAAGAGCCCCGACGCATCGATCCCCGCAGCTCCGGAGGACGAATTCCTCGCGGCCGGCTGGAACTCAAACGAGATGCCCAGCATCTTCGCGAAGTTCGACAGCTGTTTCCCCGTCTCCGTGAGAATCTCAATCGACGCTCTGACGTCGGTCATCCGCACTTGCGGCAGACCTTCGGTTCGCACGGCGAGGATGTGGAACATAGACGGCCATTGAAGACCCTGCATGATGTCGAGGTTGACAATGTGAACGCGGTCTCGGCGGTGGAAAGCTTCGAGGATCGCCTGGTTGGAAGTGAAATGGGTGAATTTGATGAAAGGAGAAACGACGTTGAAGACTTGGAAAGCAGAGTGGAGGGCTCTGTAGTTGAAAAATTCCGAGCCACGAGTTTATAACTCTGCTCGACGTGTCTTTGGCGAAATAAGCCACCACGCGCTCCGCACATGACTGGCCGTGTGGGGAAGCCATTTGCGTTAGACCCAGCAGCATTCGATGAGCCTCGCCGAGATTGTCCACGGAGATAGCGACGGCGCATTCTAAGAGCAGAGTAATGAGGCTTAAACTCTACTCCTCCATTTTGCTCAAACTACGAATACTATTCCTTCCATCGTTAATTTCGCTGTTCCCACTGTCACGGTGATCATCAGTGTCATTGGTTTTTCCCGAGCAGCTTCTCTGCATCATCAATTAACGGATATGACTAAATTATCTTTAAAATAGATGGGAAATGAGCTTTACGCGACTAATACGTGACATTTAACAGCATAAAATTGATAAAGTTGATGATTTAGAATACTAATGTTTAATTTTAAATTAGTCTTATGATATAGATGTCTACAGACTATAAAATATAAAAAATTTAATACTTAAAACGATAACAGTGCTATAAAGCCTATATATATATATATATATATATATATATATATATATATATAGTAGGTTCAAGTTCTTTATGTTGATTTTTGATTTTTACGCATGATTTTTTTAAAAATCAAATCGTTTTGACTTAAGATTAACTGTACATTCTATATATCATGATTAAACTTATTACAAATTAATATATAACAGAAAAAAAAAAAAAAAAAAAACTGATTGAAGTTTTCAGCTGCGATCTTTATACTTTTTGAGAGGGCTGGTAAAGCTATATAGTTTCAAATCCGAGATCATATTTGTATAAAGGTTTGAGGGGTACTAATAATTTTTTTTTGGAGATAGCCATATATATTACTGAAAATTGAGCTAAGCATATGAGATTTTCCAAAGAAAGTGGAAGTCTTATTGCTTAAAATTTGTTCCTTTAATAATTGAGAAAACAAAAAGGTCTAAATGCATTTTAGTAATTTTTAAAATTAAATTTGTTCACATAGGAGTCTCTATAATTAATTTGTTCAAATTGATATATTCTAAATTGAAAAAAATTGCACATTTGTCCAATTTAGTTAAAATTGATGAATTCCGTCAATTTAGAAGTCACGTGCATAATAAGTTATTATAAAAATTTATTTTTTCATTTTTAATTGTACAAAAAACTAAAACAAATTAAAAAATAGAAAGATAAAAAATCATAAATGAATTTCAAATTTTTTTTCATGTTTTTTAAGTTTCGGTACAATAAAAATTAAAGAAATCAAATTTGAAAGTCATGTGTTATTCCCATAATTTCTAAGTTGACAGAATTTGTCAATTTTAACTAAATTGGACAAATACCCTCTAAATTGAAATTTTTTTGCATATTTGTCCTATTTAGGTGAAATTGATGAATTCCGTCGACTTAAAAGTCACGTGCATAACAAGTTATTCTAAAAATTGATTTTTTCATTTTTAATTGTACAAAAAACTAAAATAAAATTAAAAAATAGAAAGAAAAAAGTCATAAATGAATTTCAAATTTTCTTTCATGTTTTTTAATTTTCGGTACAATAAAAATTAAAAAAATCAATTTTGAAGGTCACGTTGTATGTACGTAATTTCTAGGTTGACAAAATTTGTCAATTTTAACTAAATTGGACAAATGTGCAACTTTTTTCAATTTAAAAGGTATCAATTTGCACAAATTAATTGTAGAGACCCCTATGTGAACAAATTCAATTTTGGAAAATACAAAAAAACATTTAGACCAAAAAAAAAATTATTCCGTTTTGAAAGTTCTAACACAATCTAAATATTTGTAAATTCATGAAATTAAGGTCAGTAATAAAATCAATTAATTATGACATTTTTTTCCTTTTTGTATTTTTTTACATCATTTAAGATGGAATATTTTTATTATGCGTATATAATGATTGATTAGTGAACCAAAAAATCAGCTTACGTTTATTGGCTATAGTGATAAGTTCTGCAGTAAAAAGAAATGTCAAATATGTCAAATTGTCTTGGGGATGAGTTACTTATTTCTTGAATGCCAAACAATTGTATGGTTGCTATCATGTCCAATTAAATGGTGGTTAATTAACTTTAAACACTCGCCAAAAAAGGTTGGTTGTGGTCCTGTTTTATCAAGGAATAAGTTATAAGATTGCAAAATGTGATTTAACAATATTTGAAAATCAATAATTTGATTGCAGTATCTGCTTGCTTTCTGTCCATGGAAAAGAATAATATTATTAGAATATTTCAGATGAACTAATACAATGAATAGTATAGTATGTAAAAGCAATTATAATGATAGAAAGACTTGATTTATTAAGGTAAGAGCCATGTACAGTTATACTACTTCTATAACAGACTTTAAGTCAAAAGAGAAGACCTATAACTAATTACATCAATCGGATAATACCAAGAATAATCAAATACAACAGATTGAACATGCTAAGGCTAATCTACAATACAGTTACTTAACATCCCCTCTCAAGATTTGGGGTCTTGGAAGAACACAGATCTTGGAACGTAAAGACTGAAAGCTTTAAATGACAATGGTTTGGTGAGGAGATCCGCTAATTGGTCATTGCCAGAAATATGTGACACACGTAATTGTCCAGTTTCAATGTAATCACGAACAAAATGGAAGTCAATCCGTACGTGTTTCATCTTGCTATGTAATTTTGGGTTGGCACACACATAGGTGGCACTAAGATTATCACAAAAAATAGTTGGAGTGATAGTAGACTTGCACCCAAGTTCATGTAGGAGAAAGGTGAGCCAACTTATTTCTGAAGCAGTATTGGCTACATATCAATATTCTGCTTCAGTTGAAGAACGTGAAACAAACTTTTGCTTTTTAGAGGACCATGAGATTGGATTCTTGCCTAAGAAAACAAGATCGGCTATGGTTGATGTGCTGTCATCCTTGTTACCAGCCCAGTCAGCATCAGAGTATGCATGTAGAGTAAGTGGAGAATTTCGATGAAGAGACTAACCAAGTGTGGATGTTCCTTTGAGATAACGTAGTAACCTTTTGATAGCAGCCTAATGTGCAACAGATGGCTTGTGCAGGAATTGTGAAAGTTTATTGACACAAAAAGCAATGTCTAAACGAGTCAGTGAGAGGTATTGTAGTGTGCCAATGACTTGTTTGAATGCTGTAAGTGAAGCTAGCGATGTTCCATCATGAATTGAGAGATTAAAACCAGAGGTCATTGGAGTTGGGACCGATTTAGCATCACCCATGTTTGTTCGCTCTAACAGATCCTGAATATATTTGTGTCTGGAGAGAAATAGGCTTGTGGCAATGGGAATAACTTCAACACCGAGAAAATAATGAAGAAGGCCTAGATATTTTAGAGAGAACTGTGATGACAAGGCATCAATGAAAGACTGAATCATTGCTGGATTATTTCCTGTTAAGACAATATCATCGACATAAACAAGGAAATATAAGATTAGTCTGTTGTTTACATAAATGAAGAGAGATGTATCTACATAGGAATTTTTGAAGCCATATTGAAGCAAGTATTCTTTGAGTTTGATATACGAAGCTTGAGGAGCCTGTTTTAACCATATAGAGCCTTTTTCAGTCGACACACATGATGAGGATGGTGAGCATCTACAAAGCCAATTGGTTGGGCCATGTAAATTTTTTCATGAACAACTCCATTAAGGAAAGCATTGATTATGTCAAGCTGCCTAATATTCCAATTGTGAGAGAGAGCTATATTGAGAATAGTTCGTACGATTGCTGGTTTTACTACAGGACTGAAGGTGTTACTGTAGTATATTCCATATCGCTGATGAAATCCTTTGGCAATGAGTTGGGCTTTATATTTCTGAAAAGAACCATCACAATGGTATTTGATCCGGAAAACCCACTTATTTCCAATGAGATTTTGAGAGGTGTGTGGAGGAACAAGATTCAATGTTTTATTTTTGAGAAGAGCCATATATTCTTCATTCATAGCACACTTCCATTCAGGTATTTGAAGGGCTTGTTTGGCTGTTCTTGGTTCACTTTGGATGAGAGAAGAGGTTGTGATGGCAAAAAAATAATTGGACAGAAGTTTAGGCTTAAAAATTTGATTGAGGGACCTAGTACGCATTGCATGCGTACGTGGATGAGAGGCAGGATGAGGTTCCAAATTTGGAGAAGAGGCATTGGATCTCTCACGGGTAGATGATGGCTCATTCCTTTGGACATCATATGGAGGAATGGAAGAGGGAGCTGCTGGTGAGAAAGATGAGGTTTGTCTTTGGCGAGATAAGGTTGAGTAGGAAGGTGTTATGATTGAAGGATGGCACTTGTTGGAGGTTTTGGCACGTGGAAAAGAGAATGGAATTGTAGTGTGTGTGGAATCTATACTAAGAGATTTAATTGAATGAGAAAGTGGTGGGGACAAGTTGGTTTTAGTAGATAAGTTTGAGAAGGGAAACTTATTTTCTACAAAAGTAACATGCCGAGAGAAATAGAATTTATTTGTTATTGGATCAAAACACTTATAACCACTTTGTGAGAATAAAGGACCAAGATAGACACAAGGTGTAGATACTGGGTCAAGTTTTGAAGAGGTGTAAGGCTTTATCCAGGGAAAGCATAAGCATCCAAAAGTCTTCAAGTTATTGTAGTTGGGTGGTTTTTGAAATAATATTTCAAACGGTGATTTATTTTTTAAGGTTGGAGTGGGAAGTCTATTTATTAAATAAGCAACAGTTGTAAAAGCAAAAGACCAATATTTATTTAGGATGTAAGCTTGAGACAACATAGACCTACCAGTTTCACGAATGTGCCTGTGTCGTCTTTCAGCAAATCCGTTTTGTTGAGGAGTGTGTGGAGTGGTTAGAAAATGAGTTATTCCATTTGTTTGAAAGAAGTTTTTAAGTTTTAAAAATTCACCACCATTATCAGAGTAAAAGGAAATTAGAGGTAATTGAAAGAATTTTTCAACAATTGTTTAAATTTAATAAAAATGGAACTAACATCAAACTTTTGAAATAGTGGAAATAACCAAGTGTACTTTGAATAATGATCAACAAAAATTATATAATAACGATAACCATCAGACGAAGTAACAGACGCAGGACCCCACACATCAGAGTAGACAAGTTGAAACGGTTGACTACTGGACAACGAGGACTCATCAAAAGGAAGACGATGAGACTTATTGCAATGACATGCAGAACATGTAAAGTTGGTAGAGGAAGACACTGGCAGGGAATTGTGAGAGATGACATGATGAAGGGTCTTGTTTGAAGGATGGCCTAACCGGTGATACCATGTTTGCAGCCTGGTTTTGACAGAGGTAAAAGCAGTCGGATTTGGAGAATGAGAATCACCAGCAGTCGGCCACTCATAGACACCATTCCTAAGTGGTCCATGGAGAAGAGTTGCACCTGTCCGGAGATCCTTCACAAAGAAACAATGAGGTAAGAATTCAACAGAAGTTTGATTTGTTTGACAGAATTTAGATACAAAGAGAAGATTTCGAGTCATATTAGGGACACATAAGACATTAGATAAATGAAAAAGTTTAGATTTAGAGAGAAGAGTGGTAGAACCCGTGTGAGTGATACAAAGTTTGTTTCCATTACCAACATCAATCTCATCAGTTCCATCATATTCAGAGTGCATGGACAGTGTTTGGAGATCTTGGGCAACATGGTGGGAAGCTCCTGTGTCTAACAACCAAGGTTGAGCCATGGTGGATGATGAAGGTGGAAGACCAAGAATAGATGAAGAATGATAAGCCATTGGAGATGGTGACCAAGGGAAACCAGAAGCCTGTTGGTTCTTTGATGGAAAAGACCATTGTTGCTTAAATAAAGGACAAAATTTTGCAGAATGTCCTTGAGTGGCACACAATTGGCAGCGACCCCTATATCCAGTTTGATGAGGATACTGTGAGTGGCGGTGTTGGGGAACAAAATTTGCACGTGGGGTTCGATTTTGACTTGTACAAGTGAAAGGTGGTCTGAATGCAACAGATTGATAGTCAGTCCGTTGGGTAGCATGCACAGCGTCAGAAGTTTCTTCAGTTCGAGAGTCAGTTCTTTTAATGTAGCTATCATGTTCCATCAATTTTTCCCTTAATTCTTCAAAGGTGATTGGAGTATCTCGAGTTCGAAATGCTGCAGAGATGTTATCATAGGTAGATGATAGTCCATTGAGAATGTATGAGGTGAGCTCATCAACACTTATTGGATTATCAATAAGTCCAAGCTTATCTACTGCATCTTTGACATCAGTGAGATATTCCTGGATAGATCGTTTCCCTTAAGGCTTTATAATACGTTCACAAAGTCGCAAAAGTCGAGATCTAGATGGCCTTGCAAAAGCTACCGCCAATTTCTGCCATGCTTCATGTGAGGTTTCTGCAGCAGCAACAATTTGATGAACTTCAGGAGAAATAGAAGCAAGTAAGGCACCTAATAAGAGTGAATCCTGACGAATCCAAAAAGAATAATCTGGATTAGGTGATGTATCTGCCAATGTAGGTGATGGACAAGAGAGATTTCCATTAACAAAATCACAAAGGTCATAGCTAACAAGCAAGACATCAAATTGCTTTTTCCAAGGGAAATAAGTAGTCTCTGTTAGCTTAATAGGAGCTTGTGTGGCTACATTGATAATCACTAGAACCTAATTGGAGAAGCCTGGTTCATTATTCAAGATAAGAGGAGTAGCAGATGTGGATGTGGACTCTTTTGAGACTGGAGTAGTAGCCATGACAAGAAAATAGAGAAAAGAAAAAAAACTGTGGATCATAAACGTGAGTTATAGAAGCTCTGATACCATGTAAAAGCTATTATAATGATAGAAAGACTTGATTTATTAGGATAAGAGCCATGTACATTTATACTACTTCTATAACAGATTTTAAGTCAAAATAGAAGACCTATGACTAATTACATCAATCGGATAATACCAAAAATAATCAAATACAACAAATTGAACATGCTAAGGCTAATCTACAATACAGTACTTAACATAGTAGACTCAATAGTCAGAAACAAAATCAGACTATATTTTCTCTGTCTTTTTGTTAATTTAGTTTCTGAATATATATACAAAACCTAACCTATGATTCAAAAACAAGTAGATTAATTTATAAAGCAATTATAACAACCTATATAACATATATATGGCAGTGTTCTCTCTTGATTCCTTGAATGCTAGCCGAGGGAGAAACAGCAACCAACAACAAATTGTTTATAGAATGTGTTTAATAAGCAACGAGAGGAACAAGCCACCTATAGATGACTATCAGTGATTGCATCCCATGTGTAGCAAATTAATATGAAGGAAAACCCTCCTTAAAACCCAGTAAGCTTTTGGGTCCCAAACTCCCACGTGTACACATGGGTGCACATGTGTACACAAACAAGTTAGGATCCCAAGAACGATCTTCAATAGCATTTATATATATATATATATATATATATAGAGTTCTGTTATAATAAAAAAAAACTTTATAGTAAACAAGTCATATTTGGCAAGATATATTATCTATCTAATGTTAACTCAATTAATTATATTTTGATTATTTTTAAATCAATCTTAATTAAAGAAGTAATAATATGTCAAATTTGTCAAAAGCTCACCAATTATTATTATTGAAGATTAATTGCAGTTTTTAAAATTTTTATTGATAATTTATTTTTTCTATGTAGCAATCAACATAGATGACATGATTTACTACATATGATGTTTTTATATAAGGTCTTCACACCGTCCTTACTATATAAATATCATATATATATATATATATATATAGTGTTATGATCCAGTAGGCTATTTAAACTCCCTTATAGTCAATTATGAAAGTATATAAAATGGGCAAATTATAGATGACAATATTAATTTACAATATATTTTTTAATTTTTTTAATACTAAAAACCTACTAAGGGAAAGCGAATTCCTTAATCACAGCCAATTAAATTGTCAAATGGTGTGTAAATCACATTAAATTGTTTTTGTTTAAAAAATGAAAAACTATATATATATATATATATATTTATCTATTTAGTTTTGTGCTACATCAATATCGTACACTATAAGATGAGCTAGGTAGTCCACTAAATTAAAACTATATATAAGAAAATTATACCATTAAGATATCTTTATTTTGTTAAAAAAAAATGCAAATACCGTACATTTGAAATCGAACTACATGTAATTTACATGTAATCTGATGAAATTATACAGCATGGCATCTAACCAATATGCAAAATATCTGCATGGTAGAAGAACTATATATATATATATACATATATATAAACATATCATGTTCAACTATTGCTATTTTTCAAAAAATTAAATTATTAAAAAGTGAGTTTAATATGTATTTGTAAATATATATTTTCACAATATCTGCATTAAAACAAAAAACAAAAAACAAAAGCAAATCTCTCTTATTCCTACCTTTGGATACAATTTGGTAGGAGGAGATATTTAAGCAAATCGAAATTTAGGTATTTGAAGACTAGTCCTTCTTCCCAATCCCATTTTTCCGAACTTTTTTTTTTTCCTTTCTTTCTTTCTTTCACGAAAAGCACCTTATAGCAAGCTACACTCGCAAGAGAATAGTACTGTATGGGTATTGGGACACAAATCATGTGGTCCTCTTTTCTTAATTTGATTTATTTATTATTACTTTATGTTAAACAATTGAGTGCTCGCAAAGAGATGGAAAGGTTAAAATAATTGAGAGATTCGCTAACCGATCCGAATGACCAGAATAAACTACCAACTGCCAAGACTCACCTAACTCTATTATCCAATTAAATTGCTAATGCCATAGAAGTAATCCTGTTCTTTTCCATGTTGAAAAAGGGGTTGGCCTTGCTAGCAGATAGCTGCTTAAAAAAATATATAAATTATATGGGTCCTGAGCTGATTTTTATTTTTATTTTTTCTTCTTCTTCTTCTTGTTGGATCTTTTCTACCTGTTTTAATTTAATTTGCAAGGTACTTTTCTCTTCCTACTGTGCTTCCACTCTCTCTCACACTAGAAGGGTCAAATTCTTCTTGAAAAATCAACAGAAATGTGTTGGTAAAAATCCAAGAATTAGGTATAAAGTATTGGTTTGACAGGGCAAAAATAATAAAAATGAAAGCAAATTTAGTAGGCCTAATTAGTCAAAAGGTGGAAATTTAGATAATATAAAAGGGTAGCACATGGTATGCCTAATGCTGATGCATAGAATATGTATGGGGGAGAAAGAATGTGAGGTTGGTTTAGGGCATCTTTCAGCAGCAAAGGTTGTGGATATTGTCTTTAATATATATATATTTTTTTGTCAATTGGATCTTGAGTCTTTAGCAAGGAAACTCTCTAGGAATATTATCTTAGCAAAGTCTCTTTTTTTTTTCCAAGGTTTTGAGTATATTACTATTTTGTAATATTTTGTATAGTGATTAGTGGGTTTTTTGTCTGTAGGTTTACATGTTTGAGCAAATCACGCATTCTCTAATCAAGAGTTTTGCACGCTATTCCTTTAATAAATATTCTACTTTTCCACCTAATTCAAATCTCTCTCTCTCTCAAAAGTGCTTTTCTTGTTTGGCTAATCTTCCACCTTCAAATTCACTTTTTTTTCTTTCTTTGGTTATCATTAAGTTTTTAGTCGATCGTTCTTGGTGCATGAACCAGACAAATGGCATCTTAATTAGATCGGAATCATCTTAGACTATTAAGTGATTTGCTTTTCTACAAAAGGGATCCACCATCTTGTAGAAGATTTATTGACATATATATATATACACACGTATGTGTGTGTGTGTGTGTGTGTGTGTGTGTGTGTGTGTGTGTGTGTGTGTGTGTGTAGCTTGTGAAAGTATTTAAGGGAAGCAATAATCGACATGATTTGTGTCATCTTATGGAAATCACCTAAATTAATTTAATCCGGCTAAGGGACAAGCTACTACAATATGATATTGAATATATGTTTATTTCATTGTCACTTCTTATATTTTTTTTTTATAAATTTTGCTCCTGAAAAAAGGGAAAAGATACATTTATGTATATATAAGATTTTAGATTTTTCTTTCATCTGGGATGTTTGGCTAAGATTCATTTAAGAGTCATTAATAATAATTATTAATGGCACTTTCAAGATAATATTGGACCATAAATTCCGGATAAGAGAATAAATATATATACATATATATATAATTAATTTGTTTCAGATTCAATTTAAGACTATATTCAGTAAGAAAAAAGCAAAAAAATAAAAATAAAATTAGGTGATCATATAGATATACTGCATATTCCTAGTGTAATCTTTCCAAAAGATAGTTTTTCATGCATGCATGTATCTAAAGTGGTGGAAGATTAATAGACGCACTATATATCTAGAGTTTGGAGCGCTAGATGGAATCTAATAAAAAAATCTTTAACATTTAACATATGTCTATTTGGTTAACTTGTCGATTTGGGTTACTTTTAGAATTGGAAATCATTTCGTTTAAGCAAAGGCTAGCAGGAAAATAAGTTCATCACACAAAAAACATGCTCGATGGGTCTCAATTAAAGTCCACGAGAGTGACTGATGAAAACAAATAATAATGTAAATATTCAATTAAAGAAAGAAGGGATCGAAAATGCCATAGTTTTTGCTGGAGTTATTAATTCCAATTTACATGGACCAAATAGTTAGGTGTTATACATGATGATGTTCCAATTAATTGGATGCCAAGCATCTTGGAACAAAACAAGTTGCACATTTTGGTCGACTACCATATCAATTACACGTCAGCTGCTTATGTGGCAAGTATATTTCAGCTGCCAAACATTCACAAACAACCAATATCGTAACCATCCAAAGATGAGGTTATCCTCACAACTTGCATTTCATAACATTTTCCATTCGATCTTTATATATTATCCATGTCACTTTTCCATATCGTATATGAGACTGGTTTTTGAGGGGACAAAGAAAAGTCCATGATAAGTCTTAATCAGTAATGGAACATTAGCATGACTAGAGTGTCAAACAGACTAAGACTGACAGCGTCTAGATCAATTAAATCAATTAAAGTATAGATGTGATATTCATGGATGGTATATTGGTTTGCCACATGCATGAGAGCAGGGGTATTACACTTGCTGGGTTGATATATATATATATATATATATAGATTTTTTTTTCTATTTGCGTTGTCTTGTCCATCTATTTTTATTTTTTCGGGTAAAACACTTTTTATTTTTATTTTTTTAAAGGTTGTCAAATGGGCATATATCATATTATCATTTCGTCGGTTTATGTTTATAATTAGTCCTCGGCATTTATTTTATGCCTAAAGACGACATAGACCAATAATATTTGGAAAGCTAATAAAAATCCATTGAAGGTCTTGCCTATAGAAGAGGAGAGTAATAGTAACTATGGTGATATATTGAAGTGTTTCAAATAGGATGAAAATTGCTAGGCGGTCTTAATTTCAAAGATTAGCCAGGTTCGTGTTAATTTGTGACATCCCTTTTATAGTACAAGTGCATGCACCACAGGCATATGCCTGCTTGAATCGAGGGTGTGATTGCTCAATCAAATATATTATGAATATTATGTTACTTATAATTATTGTCTTATCATGATTGAATTATAAGAATAAACCCATATGCAAATTAATATAATTTCTGTCTGATTACGTAACTAATTAAGAATATCCTAATGGCAAAGGTAATATATCCTTCAATGAAGGTCCAAAGTTTTTTTTTTTTTTTCTTTTAGTCAACATTACAATTGGGAAGCAAGGGTTCAGCCTAAGAGTTTAAAATGTATTTTTAATGGTTTTACTACTGAAAAGAACCTACTAACAAACTCGAAGGTCCATAGTTTGGAATTTTTTTCCCCTATAGTGTTGATTATTATTTGACAACCCATATAAAAAGAGTTTTATATAATATCAATGATCCAAATTCGAATATTTGTACTCCCACTATCCGAAAAGCAGAAAAAGATAACGTCTGGATTCCCAAAAATTGATAAAATGTCAAGAATGGGGGATCTTATTATAAGCAAAACATATGTTATTTGAGTTGAATCTCTTCATTGGGAAATGTATCGTCTAAGACAAAAAACAATGTGAAGAGGGACAGAAAAAACCAGCAGCTAGCATTGTCGACTTTAGCATTACTGCACTGGAAATCTCATCTGGGCTACAAAAACCTGAGCCCAAATAATAAATATTATCATAAAGCAGCCGATTTATTGATTAGAACCAGCTCTACCAATGGGCCTGTATCACATCGGTCAAAAGTCATAACAATGTAATATTTATCATTTTTAGTTTTGATAGCAATGAAAAAAGATAAATTTGGAGAGTAAAAAAAAGCTCCTGAAATGGTAAAATCATGGAACATACCAACCGAACACTATGAGACTAGGAGTCTCCACGTCCAGCAACCATCAAGGTCATAGTAAAAGCCCATCAGCAATAAACATATATTTCCACACAAAAAATAAATAAATATATAAGTTAAAAAAATATTAAAACTGAACCTCTTAGTGTATTTTTATTTGACTTTTTTTACCCATTATATGGATTTCTTATTGATATTGAAACTTATATATTTCGTAGAAAACATTAAAAATTCTAATATTTGTGAACACGTAGCCAGCTAATCCAAGGACGGCCCAATCTGAACCCAGAATAGAGGCCCAAAGGTCCAACATGGGTGGGAGTTAGAAGTAAAGGAGCCGGTCTGTTTGGCGGGCTTCAAAATTCACAGCCGAAGTAAGAAACAAAGATGATACAGGAGGAGGAGGAGGAGAAGAAGAACGAGAAGATCAGAAGAGATCTGAAGGCGCTTCGGTGATTGAGCATGTGAATCAATTTCTCGTTGCTGGCGTTCTTAGATATATAAAAGAGAGAATGAATGGTGAGAGCTAAGGCAGTGTGTGTTTGTGGATATTCCTTTTAATTTATTTGCTTTTCATCATTTGCATTTGCATTTTCTCAGAAAACCCTTATAATAACCAAAAAGTTTGCCTCTTTTTAAGTTTTTACACTAATCTTATTCTAAAAGTTCCTCTAATCGTAATTCTTAGCTAAAACCCTGCCAACAACCAATTGCTCTATGCTGGTTGTAGATTTTATATCTGTTCTGTTCTGTTTTTATTTTATTTTGTTGGCATAGGGAGGATCAAACTCAGAAACAGACACAGAGGATATGATGCAAAAATTTGGAAATACAAGGAAAACTCTATCTGTTGGAATTCAGGACAGAACCTGTTTTAAATGTGAAGGCAAAGACACTTTGGTAGGAAGCGACTATTAAACATTTCTGAAGCACCCTAAATGGGCACAAATTAACTTTAGGTGCACGTAGGTAATTGGTCTGGATATGGAGAAATTATCTTAAACCCTATATTGGTTTAGCTAGTGAGTAACAATACCCTTCACTTAAAAACATGTGAAAGTGGAGATTCTTTAATTGTGTTCTGGTACCTGCAGGGAACTGGTCCATATGATAAATTAGAGTTAATATTTGAAAAGCCCACTTGTTTTGCTAAGGTTTGATTTCGCTCATTTGAAAGATATACTAACAACAATTGACTTTTCTTTCTTTTCCTTTTATAGTTAACATATTCATTATAGTTCGTAGAATTATGGATTGTTAGATCCATCTTGAAGCAGAAATCTTGAAGGCAACCCCTTTTTAATGCGTTCTCAATTAAATCACCGTACTGGCAACTGCAAAGTTTTGTAGAGCTTGCCCTTAAAAAAGCAATAGCATAACTAGAAATTAAGACTAAAAATTATCATTTGTCCCACGCTAACATAATTTTTTGCCAGAAGAGGAAATGAAAAATATTGACTAGTGCATTATATTTGCTTCTTTTAATTGATTTCTTTGACAGCAGATTTTGCTAGTTTGGTCTGATTTTATCATTCTCATTATGAGCATTACTTGTGAAATTCAGTTTTGCGTAGCCCTTTAGCTGTTTATACATTTATACTGATGGATAGATTCAAATATACACATTGGAAAAAAAAAATGATTGAAATGATGAATTCCAGAAGAAACAAATCCTACCTGCATTATGTTTTGGGTCAGCCTAGGTAAAATTTATCTATTTACATAATCACATAATATATTTTTAAATAACCATCATATGTCAATCTAACGAGAAGATAATCATTTTTAAGAAAATAAATAGAAATATAAAATCAAGAAATCTAAAAGAGTAGAATTCAAGTAAATTTCTATTCAATGTGAGATAATGTGACACCTTTTAGTCTTATTCAAAAGTGCTAATTGGAGTTAAAAACTTCTATGTGGCTTTTGGGGAAGCACAATCTCCCTTTCTGTACACTTTGGTGTCCTCGTTTGGCAAGTCATCTGATCCAGCTTTCATATTTGACCACATGCTAAGAATTCATACACTATGGGTTAGATCGGTTGTTGTGAACTGCATATAGAAAAAAAGGTCGAGTCGAATTTGATACATTTGTAACAACTTAAGAGTCTTAGCCAAAAAGTACTAGCTAAAAGTCAACCCTTGGGCTCATAGGCTCTAGTGAACTCTCCTAGATCTCCCAATGCAAGCTTGATGTAGGACTCAGGATATCACATATAATATGTACAACTTTCCCTTACAAATTAAACTCAAGCATATGTGTTACACTCAAATTCACTTAAATGTTTCCGTTTAAAATATTGAAGCTAACAAAGATGGACTTTACACTTAAAGATTTTAGTACTTTTATCATTCACCTTGTGAATACGTGTCCATATATATTCTTAGTATTATTAATTGAATTTTCATTTGTTGCGCATTTAAGTTTTGGTTGATTTATTTTTGTTCTGATGTTCTGTAGAGTTAGAAAAATGGGACTTAGTTATTTTGTTGTCAAAATGCTAGTATTGGTTTTACTTTAAAACACCAACCTATTTAGATTCACATGATTATCAGATTTTAATTGAATTGTTAATCTCCAAACTTTACACGAGTAAGAGATACTTGTCAGATATGGCAAGCGCATGTAAAATTGATGTTTAATAGTATTATGCTCTTAATTAGTTGGTTGAAGGCCATTGATCTATTGCAGCTTTTAAGGGTCTATTGATTTCTTAATTAAACCTTCTCAGATTGATGTGTGGCATAACTACATTTCTCTTCATTGATCTCAACTTTTAATGCTTACAATGAGTTTCTCTTCTGATCCTGTTGGGATTCAATTGTTGAGTAATGATGTAAGCACGTTTAGAAGTAGTGAATATGAGTATAAATCCTTCGGTGTACCTGATTTCATTCTATGTTTTCTAGCAATTTCCTTCTTCCAAAATTACCCCTTAACTGATGCAAAGAGTATGTTGCAGGTTGTTGCATGGCTCTGGAGTAGCAGGTGCACTGATAACAATCGTATGACATTTGTTTTGCAAGTTGTTCATGCTTTGTCTAAACGTTAAAGTCTATTATCAATGCAGATTATTCTAGATAGGACTGTAAAAGCTTTCATTGCATGGAGCTTTTTTTCTGGCAACTTTTTTTTTTTTTTCCCATTTATACCTTCTATGTTTTCTTTTCATAAATGACTTTTATTAGAATTGTCGTTTGCATTAATTAGTCTGAACCAGTATGAAGTGTATCCGCCCCTAGAATGGATATAAATGGAGGAAAGGAGCAGTGAATTCTTCATTACTTGTTTGGTCTTAAACTCGCTAGTTTCCATCTCTTCTTGACATAAACCACATTCAGAATCACTTTCCTTTCGCTACAACAATGAATTTTCTTTTGACCTCTGATAGAGCAAATGTTAAGAAGCAGGCGCACACCCATTCCTGCTCATATTGCCCAAAAGTGTTTACTAATCGTCAAGCTCTAGGGGGCCACCTTAGGGCTCATCAAGATGAGATCAATTTAAGAAGGAGCTTCAATTATCCTGGTAATTCCAGTAATTGCTCAAATACCACTGTTGCTCCTCCAAATTGTCTCATGAAAACTCAGCCTGTAAATTCCTCTGAAGTTTCTGGGAAAAGTACAAGCACTATATTTAGGGGAGCAACACCTTCTCTGGAATTTTCCAAGAGGTTATGCACAAATGAAAATGGCTGGGTGGATGTAAGCAAGTTTTCTGAGAAAAATGCTGGAAACACCAACTCTCAGTTTCAATTATCTCCAAACTTTTCAGCTGACAGTGGCAGTTCTGTAATCCATCAGCCCAATCTCTTATCCTCTGCCACTTCTGCTCCACCTGGTACCATTGCTACTTCTAGTTTCCCTCCAGATCCTTCGTTCCCTCTGGGCTACAGTGGAGTTTGTCAGTTTAATACTGACCAGTTCCGATCTTTTAGGGATGGTATGCCATTCTCTGGAAATATCTTGCCAAACTTTCAGCATCACAATCCTACTAGGCTTCCATATCCTGCCTATGCTATAGCTTTTCCTGATCCATCTCTTGGCTCAAATCAGATTCCTGGCTTTAAGGAATCTACTGGTATGGTTTCGTTGCCTGCCTGTCAAAGTCTATGTTCAAGCCATGATGAGTTTGGTCAGTATAACATAAGTAGCATCTTAACTCCTGAAGGTAAGAGGTATTCCTTTGCTCAGATGATGACTATACCAAAACGACCTAAGATCAGCTGCAACTTGACTATGGATACAGAGAAGCCTCAGCGGAAAGAACTTCTTCTTTTGAAAGATATAGAGAACTCCCCTTCTGGTTTTGGAATGTCTAATGATGCAAAAGTGGAATGTCAAAGTGATCTGGATCTATCTCTACATCTTTAGATTTGTATTTTCTTCTTTATAGATATGTTTCTGGTAGCGAACGCTTAGAAGTAGATTTGAGCAAAAGAAATGCTCTCTCTCTCTCTCTCCCCCACACAAAACCCCCTCCCTTTGTTTTCTTTCTTTTTCAATTGCTTTTTTCCTTTAATGCCTGTCAGACGGTGGAAGTATCTATGCACCTTTAATTTGTTTTTCCGTTTTAAACAGTGTCGTTTATTATCTTCTGAGTTATGTTATTCCTAGAAAATGCTGTTTTTGAGAATTCGTTTAATATTCGATTTGAAAATTTTCCAGATATGGCAGTTAACAATGGTTCTTCAACATGGAAGTAAATTAACATTTTTAATGAGGCAGGAGGTGGTTTTCGTTGACAATATCTTTACAAGCCTGCTATATGTTGTTTGTCCACATCCAACGAGCTTAAGATCTTCCAAAAATAGAATAATTGAGCATCAAGATTCATCACAAAATGTCAGCTTTTGTTGTATTTATGGTTTCTTTCTTTTTTCTTTTCTTTTTTTGTGGTGAATTTGTATTCATATTTATGGTTTCAGTGGTCAAGAAAAGCATCATATTAGTACATTTATGGTTCCTTGGCTTCTTGTACGTGAAAATTATATTTTGATTCTGCTTTTTGCAGCTGTGTGCCCTGTTCATTAAATGAGTACACCCATTTAAGTTTTTGTTTATTGATGTAAATTGAACCTTATAGGTCTAACAGCAACCTGCCTTGAAGTAATTGCTTAGCCACATACTACAATAGCATGGCTTATTCATAGCTTTAATTTTCAATAAATGGTGCTTAAAGAGTGGGAACCAATTTATGACAAGAAACAAAAGCTTTTTGCTAGAGTATCAAAATCCTAATGTTTGTGCATTGAATAATGAATAGACTTTATTTCCAGTGTGTACAGAGGTTCAGGTGATGCTAACCTAAAATTCTTAGCTGCTCCTGTACTGAATTACGATGTTCAGTTAGAGTTAATAATTCCTCCTGTTGTGTTTATACTAGAAAAGATCCATAGCTACATGAATTCAGTGCAGTTGATGTTGTTCATGCGATATGCTTTGGAACAGATATTTTAATCTTAACTGCAACTTGTATCTTAACATATGTTGAGTCAATTATATAAGGCACAATTTTTTATATGTGTAATTGTCAAAATGATTGCAGTCTTTCAAATTTTAGGAGTATGTCGATCAACCATGTCAATGGAGGCTTAACTTCACTTAATTTAGGCCAAAAGCATTTCATATCAAGATGACCCTCTTTGGGACACGTCAATGTGTATCCTGAGTTGCACATACTGAATTGAAGGACATTGGGAATTCAACATAAAATTCTCTTTCTTTTTTTCCTTTAAGTTGGGAAGGGAAGGGCAGATGTGTTAATATCTATAAATATGTAAACATGTCACATATGAAACTGTCCTGTTCTTCTGAGGGATATAGTGGTAACCTTATGAAATCAGTGGTTTTCATTTATTTTGTGTTGCCAAAATTTTGCACTGTGCTTGTAATAATTGCAGTCTTACTCGCGTTATATACTGTTATTACCATTTGATGTACTTCTATTATTTGCAGCATTACTCGTTTGATGTTTGCCACCGAGGCACCTGGTGCTCTAAGGAATGCAATATGGAGATGTTCATGAATTTCTTTGCCATCTTGAAATGCAAATTCAACAAGTTAATGTGTAATGAAGATTTCTGGCAAAGACATGGAAAGGTAAGGTGATGACACATATTAAGAAAGTTTTTTTCATTTACAGTATGGAATTGTTAAAAATATGTTGATCCAGAATCTATGTGATAAGCATCAAATATATGGTTTTTCTTGCTTTATGCAAAAAATGATTAGGGATACCGATGACCAACTTGTTTCATTTGCTAATAATCTTGTCCAAACTCATTTGGAAACTTGTTTTCACAGTTCTTTTGTTTGTGCAGAAATCCCCATGAAACAATCCTTCATTCACTGATATTGTTGAGTAAATTTGGATAGAATGAGATAGTGTGAAATGGTGGAAACAATGGCGCTATATCAGTACAATTCTTTTCAAGCTTCTGCAAGAGGTGTTCGAAATTTTGCTGAAAGTGGTTTTGTGGTTTGCTGACTAAAATTGACAGAAGCTCTATTCTTGTTGCTAAATGCAGGTATTTTCAGTCCTGAAGATGGAAAGGACCAAGTTCTTGATAAAATTAGAGTGACCTATTGAAATTTTTAGGCAATCTATTCCAATTCATCAAAGGTATGACAAAAAATCATTTAATTTCTAGGGTCAGGTCATGGATTCTATCATTGAACTGTCTTTAAAATTCTTAGCAATCAAAGAAAATGGTGGTTGAGAACCTAGCAAGACTAGTCATGTTGTAGAAATCATTAATTTCTAGGGTCAGGTCATGGATTCTATCATTGAACTGTCTTTAAAAATTCTTAGCAACCAAAGAAAATGGTAATTGAGAACCTAGCAAGACTAGTCATGTTGTAGATCCAGAAATTCACTTAATGATTTCTTCTTCTTCTTTTTTTTTTTTTTTTTTTAAAGAGGTATCCAAAACCTTGTATCCTGGCGAGTAGTGAAATAGGCGATCCTAATAAACGATTGGAAAGAAGAGGGATTTGAGGGGATCATTTTGTCATACAACTTTTAGTTTTGATCACCAATTTGGCAGGTTATTAGTTGACCAAGACCAAAAACTTCTAACGAGCAGTGGAAACCGATAAAATATTACTTCTGCACGTGTTAATCTTTGCTGTATACATTACATGTGGACTTGTGAGCTAAATTTTAGTTGACCTTTTGTTTTTTTTCTCAATTTTGTTTTCTTTATGCAATTTAGGCTAATAAAGTTCAAACTAAATAGGGTGATTTTGTAATTTTTCATTTAAAGCTACAAAGGTTTCTTGCTGAATTTGCAAAGCATTTTAATATTACCCTATAACGAATAATTCATGAAAGATGTATATGATTTAAGGCATTCGACTTACCTATTATTGATAAGATTAAAGTGGGATAGTAACCCCAAAACCAGGATTTGGCTTAATGGACTAAGAACACATGACCACTGTTAAGGGTTAAAAGAAAAATATATATGCGATGCGGAGGGTGAAAACGTGAGGAGGATTTGGTGGAAAACGAAACCTGTCAACAACCTCCAAAAGCAGAGTTCCACTGTAGTGAAACTCTTTATCTATGATGAAAAATATTGTCAAATTACTAATGGGGGCAAATTCAGAAAAAGAGATAAAAGAGAAAGAAAAGAAGAAGATTGAATGGATTATCCCCAAGCTGCCTCTGCCGCCATCGCTTGAACCATTTATGATGGCCTCGTCTGGGCAGATTGTGGTGCTACAATTTCTTTAGGACAATTGAATAATATTTTATTCATAAAGAGTAATATTGTTTATAATGAATAATATTGTTATATTATTTAATTTTTTAGTAACATTTGGTCCATAAAGAATAAGATTTGATTTATAATGAATAATATTTAATTTATAATAAATTATATAGTTTAAAACGAATAACATTTCAACTCTAATATTTTTTAGAAGTTCTGTGGTAAAACCCAAAATAAAAATTTCTCCCAAAGCAACATACAAAAGATGCCTAATGGATGAGTTTTTACCATTTTTTGTTGGTAGAATTTGAGTATCTCTAGAGTACAACAATAATATTGTTTATAAATAAAATAATATTGTATGTAGATTAGCTACAAAATACATAATAAAATAAAATTGATAATATTATTCCGTTTGCAAATAATATTACTTTATTTTATTTACAATGTTATTTTTATTTCAGTATAATCATTTTACTGTACAAAATTCTATATATCATTGTCAGTGTTTGTATAAGATTCTCAAACTTCATACGCATTTTCTACTTGCATAGTTTTTCTAGTTATTCCCCCCACACTTTTGGATGCAAAAATTTGCCCAAATGTCTTTTCTTTTCTTTTTTCCTTTTTTTTATTATTATTATGAAAAGTTAAAGTATACCCCTCTATTCTTCCCATCACAAAATAAATTTATACCCATTAAAAAGGTGAACATAGAATAATAATAATAATAAAATTCGTGAAATTTTACAGTCCGTTCATCCAAATACATACTTTAATGATTTAACTCTAAGAAGAAGAAGAAATTAACGACTTGTGAAGCATTACAAAAGTGAATTGGACCATTTTTATGTTGGAATTATGACATGCATTGATTATTTGAAGCAACAGATGAAATAACGTAAAATTGATAGGATTTTCATATGACAGCGGCTAAAGGAAAGGAGATGTGTTAGGTGGGGTGCAAGTGAACCAAAGCGCGTAGAATAAGTATAAAGGAAGAGAAGGATAGTGAGAATAATATATTAGATATGGGAGATAGTAGGTGTTCACCAGATTCGCATGGGAATTTGGCTTCTGTTTGATAACCTATTCTATTAACTTTTGTCTTTCTTTGTCATACTCTTAATTGTGTATCTTTTAGTCTTATCTTCCCAAAACCTTTCCTTTATTCCAATTATGGATGTTGCTTTCTACCAAAAAAAAAAAAAATTTAATGTTACTTGTTATGCGCTCTTCCACTACTCCATTAACCATCTTTCATTTCTTTTTGGAAAATTTCATTCAATGACCCTATTTCAAAAGTAAAATTGACAAATGATCCTCATTCTTAAAATTTACAATTTGAACCTCTTTTTTTTTTTTCTTTTTTTTTTTTTTTTTTACTTTCCAAAATGGCCTTAGTTATTCCCAATTTTGATTTTCTTTAGCTTCATTCTTACCTCACGCATTTCTCAAACACAAACCTAAGTTTTTTTCCTACAAAGCACTTTTTGGTCGAATTTGGGTGTCACTTGTCAGTTGATAACCCTAAAACAAATTGGTAATAACCTTTAAAAGATGCGTATAGAGGTGCTAGAATGACTGATTAAATATTGGTTTATTCATATTCATGTTATGTTTGTGTCAGTTTATTTATTTTTTTATTTTGTATTTGTGTCGGTCTATTTATTTATCATGTTATACGTTTGTATTCAAGTTAATCTATTTATATTCATAGCAACATAATTTTTTTTTATTTTTTTATTAAAATTTATATATTATAAAAGTATATATAAAAATAATAACTTAAACATACTATATTAAATTTATTTTATGATTATTAGGCAATTAAATATTTATATAAAAGAGAAAATAATTTCATAATTAATTTTGAAGCAAAAAAATCTGAATAAATAAAAGTATAATATTGAACACTTAAAAGTTTAAATCTTAAATAAAATTTTATGTTGATTAATTTTATTTAATTATATAAATTAATATTATTTTTAACAAAATAATGAAAATATAAAATAAACATAATTTGTTTATTCATAAATTGTTCATGATAATTGTGCCATAGACGGTTCGTCTCTGACTCACTGTGGACACGTATCATGCATAGCCCATGAGTTTTCTAGGAAGGTCATTCGGTGCTTTGTGCTTGGTACAATACGGTTTACATCGTGCTATACTCATATTTTATCCAATTTTAATATATCGTACTTGTGTCGTAAGCTTGGTGTCCGATCCGTTAATGTGTGCAGTGAAAGTGACAAATCAAATTAACAAGATTTTAGAAAAAATAAAATAAAAGTTGGGATTAAAATTATTAGTTTTAAGAATGAATATCTGTCAGTTTTACTATTTTTATTTTTTTTAATGGTTAATCATTAAAATTTAATTTAAATTTAACAATTTAAATTTATAACAATAGATTTATAGTCAGTATATATAATTACCATTACATTTTTAATTAAATATATATATATTTAATAATAATTAAAAAATAATATAATAGTAATTATATATGGTGTATAAACTGTAAATATATTATATTAAATTTAATTTTAATTAAATTTTAAAAATTGAAATTAAAATTAAATATTTTTTTAATGTTTAAAATTTGGACCAGTACTGAGATAATATGACCCAAAAAAAAAAGACCAACCCTGTTTTGCTTTTTTGGGGCCCACTTTTATTCTTTGGATAAAGTATAGAAAGTTTGGATGCGCGTGTATATGTTATACTAAATAATACAAAAGCTTGTATTTTGGAAAAGGTGTACCTCCAAAATATGACATAACTTAGACAAAAAACTATAAGATTATCTAAATGTTAATTGTATTTTACATCTTTATTGAAATTATATGGACAGCCTTATAATAAAAAAGCCATTAATTTTTTCTCATATAAAACTTCAAGCTGACTTAATATAGAAATATATATTATGATATAAAAAATAATACTAACAATTTTATCTAATCTATCAACAAATTTACTATCTATATACATAATATTTTTTATTAATTTATATTTAATTATATATTATTTAAATTTATTTATTCATATTTAAATTATAAATAGATAATAAATTTATTAATACGTTAATAGTACTTCTAACATTAAAAAAAATTATAAGAAAATATGTAAAAATCAAAAAACATAACTGAATTTCCTTTAAAATGACGTGTGGCATGATGTGGCAGGCTGGCAGCTGCTTAATCTTGTTGTGGGAGGGAGAGAGTGTTATTCCCAAAACGTCGTTAATTATCCACTGATTATCATTAAAGTCTAAATTACGCATTTGGCAATTCGGCTTTCAGTTTTAGTCTTCCTTTTCAATCTACAAAAAGAAGAGTGTAACGCTATTCCTAGCTATATGTGCGTCTACAAAACTCGCTCATCGTTCGACTACTTAGTGACTTGATCTTGTTTTAGTGGGTGTATTCAATTTCTATGTCAAAACTAATCAATGATTACCTTCTATGGATTCGCCTCCGCAGCTAAAATTGCAAAAATAAAAGCTTGAATGCCATTTGTAAATAATACAAATAGGAACTACTAAGGATCCGTTTGATACGCAGGATCAGATTGAATTGGATATAACTAGTAGGATTGGATCAGATTGGATTTCAACAGAATTGGATTTCTCAAATCATGTCCTGTATTTGGTACTGGATCGGATTAGATGACAATATTTGATATACTATATTCGATGCAGTCTCAGATTGGATTGGATTATATTTCAATTTTTTTTATATTATATATTTAATAAATTATAAATTAAAATGCAATTTTAATTGTCAATTTAACCATAACAAATAGTTTTCATCAAAGAGATAATCAAGAAATATAGAATGCATCCAGAAATGACAACCTAATTCCATGCAAAAAATTAAACATGCAGACCCCAACCCCTTTCCCTTCTCTTACAAGCTGACCTGCAATTTTCAACACCAACCCTGACCACAAACCCCCCTCCCTTGCAAACAAACAATTTCACAGCAACCCAGACCACAACCAAAATTTCACAGCAAAGTAACAAACAATTTCACAGCAAAGAAAAAAAATTGAACATTCAGAATACCCTGCCTCAATAGAACGTCAAACATATGCATTAGGTTTAGAGAATTTACCTTGTTGAGTAATGAAGATCAAATAGGGCAACAAACCAATGACGGTGTCGACGACGAAATACAATAGCAAAGCGGAGAAACAAAGACTCTGCAACCCTCGAGTCCAGCTAATTTCGTGAAGAGTCTGCAACCCCCGAGTCTAGCTAATCCCGTGAAAACGAAAAAAAAAAAATATGATTTGCCAAATCCAGAGGTGGAAAGGAAGACTCACTGGAGAGTGGTGCTGCGGCAACTGTGTCAGTGACCATAGGTGGTGCTTCGGCAACAAGTCATGGCAAGCAAGCAAAGCGACAACGAGTCAGGGCAAGCAAGAGAAGATGCGTTTTGCCAAATCCGAGTCCAGCTCATGTAATCTCCTCCCCCCCCCCCCCCCCCCCCCCCCCCAAACAGGATTAGAAGTTAAGTGTGGGGGGGTTGGATTTGGTAACCGGATATAGAAATCTGGTTCCTTGGCCATCACCAAACACCTGATAAGGGAAGAAACCGAATTTCGAAAATCCAATTCTCCCTTATCCGGTGTACCAAACGAGGCCTAAAGGTACTAAAGAAACAAGAACAATAACTATTAATTTATCAACTTATATATTTTTGAAAAGTCGAAAACTAAGCAATAAAAGTTTTGTGAAATCTTCTAAGATGTTAATAGGCAAACGGATTAGGGTTGATTAAGTTTAATATATTTAAGTGTAGTTATAGATTTTAAAAGAATTCATAGATCGTTATGGAATTCCATAGATTTTGTATATAATTCATAACAATTCAATAAAATCCATGAAAAATATGTGAGATTTCATTTAAACTTTTTTAGTCATAAAATTCTTTTCAAAATCTAATAAAATCAATTAAAATTTATCATTTTTAAAAATCTTTTAAAATGAATGACTTTTTGAATACTTTCATATTTTAAAAGACTTGTACAAAGTCTTAATTAAATACACCTAAATTTTAATAGACTTTTATAAAATATATTAAAATCTAAATTGAATACCATTTAATTTGTATAGACTTATCTAAACTTTGAATTGAATGAATACCCATAGACTTTTAAAGTCTTTTAGAATCCAACAAATTTTAAATTGAATACAACTTAGAATATCTCCAATAGGCTTTTTAAAAGTTTAATATTTTCTATTTTAAAAAATTATATATTTTTTATAGTTTTAATAGACTTTTAATATTAAAAATTTAAGATAAAAAGTGAGGCTTGATTCTCCAAATGTAAAGTCATACTCACTCTCTGTAAAAAATTTTATTTATTACTATATAATTTTCCATGAGCATTTATAATTAAATATATTAATTATAATTTCATATTTTAATTTATTTTAAATACTACTTTGGTATAGAAAGAAAAAAAAATTATAATTGTTTATAGGAAAATGCAAAATGAAGAGTAATTATTGAAGTTAGACAAAAAAAAAAATTACTTTTTATTTTTTTAAAATTTTTTAAAATATTTTTTATTTTAAAATTATGCTATTTAAAGAAAAGACCATTTTTATTAGAACATTTTTAATAATGCACTTTAATAATGTTTTCAAAAATTTTATAAAATAAAATTTTAATTTTTTATTGAACACTTTTTGTTATCACTTTTTAATTTTAATTTTTCAATAAATAATTTTATTTTTTTATTTTTTTATGTTTTTTTCCTTGAGCTCCCCCCTTTATAAATATATATAAAAAAAATATAAAGTTAAAAATAATTATGACAGTACATTAAAAATTATAAAGAATAAATATATACTTTAAAAATTAAAAAAAAATTGACTTTTTAAATATAAAAATTTTTTTTTTTTTCATTTTAATATTTCAATATAAAAAATTTATTAATATTATTAAAAGTAAAAATTAATTTTTAAAATAAAAAAATTAAAATTTTAAATGAGTATATAGAAATGCTCTTGTACCTTATAATATTCCATGTTATATTATATTTGTATTAATAAGTGTTGGAATTTGCCGGTCTATCTCTACCTCTTACAGGATATAACTCGCTCTTTTAGCGCGTGGTTCTGCATTAATCTTCAATCAATGAACCATCAACTGTTCCTCTCCATTTTTTGTTGCAAAACCAGAGCTCTAAATCTTCAATAAAGTCTCCATCTCTGATACAATATTTGCGGCACTTTTCTTGCCTGTGAGTTATTGTTTTCTTTCTCTGCTTTTGTGGTAGTTTCTAGTTGTACAGCACAATATGTGTTCTGGGTTCAGTCTTTCTATGGACGCTCACGCCGCCAAGGCCATAGAATTTCCATCTCAAATCTGATTTATGAGCTGGGTATTGTTACTTTGACTTGTAAAAGGAGAAATATTTTGAATTTTGCGGCTGCTTATGACTGACTTCTGAGCTATGCTTTCTCACTTCGGGAACGAATTTTATTAGCTTTTAGATTCTAAAGCTGATACTTTGATAGGCAACAGTGCTGATAAGAATTGGGTTCGTAAAGAGAAGAAAATTTTCAATTTTTGTAAGTTTGAATTTGGATCTTCTATGTGGGTTTTGTGTATAGGTAATTGTTTATTGCCAAGACATTGTGGAGTGTGCTTTACATAGGTGGAATTTTGGATTTTGGGAATTTCTTTATTTGCACTAAATCTGTGAAATACTGATACGTTGAGAATTAGGAATGAATTCGTTTCTCTGGATTGGGATTTTGGAATAGAGAAGGAGGACCTCGTGGGTTTTTTGAAAGGTTATAGATATTGTTTCGCTCGAGGGAAAGAAAAGATGCAGCGTGTTCGATTATCCTCTCAACAGGCTCCTGTACACAAGCTAGGTGATTCACAAATGACATTATCCCCAAAGTTTAGGTTAGCTGTAATTCAATCTTCTCTGTTGAATCCTCCATCAGAGTTGGAAATGTCTCTGAGGGGAGAACCCCTCATTCCAGGCCTTCCTGATGATGTTTCACTTAACTGTCTCCTCCGGCTTCCAGTCCAGAGCCACACAGCTTGTAGAGCGGTTTGCAAGCGATGGCATCTAATTCTTGGTAGTAAAGAGCGTTTTTTCACTAGAAGAAGAGAATTAGGCTTCAAAGATCCTTGGCTTTTTGTTTTTGCCTTCCACAAGTGCACCGGAAAGATTCAGTGGCAGGTTCTTGATCTCACCCACTTCTCTTGGCACACCATCCCTTCGATGCCTTGCAAAGACAAGGTTTGTCCCCATGGATTCAGATGCGTTTCAATTCCTCGTGACGGCGCTCTCTTTGTTTGTGGGGGTATGGTCTCTGACGTAGATTGCCCTCTAGATTTGGTGCTGAAGTATGAAATGCAGAAAAACCGTTGGACTGTGATGAATAAGATGATCACTGCTAGGTCCTTTTTTGCCAGTGGGGTGATTGATGGAATGATTTATGTGGCTGGAGGAAACAGCACGGATCTTTTTGAGCTGGACTTGGCTGAGGTTTTGGACCCTATTAAAGGGAGTTGGCATCCCATTGCGAGCATGGGAACAAATATGGCCTCTTATGATGCAGCAGTTCTCAATGGAAAGCTTCTCGTGACAGAAGGCTGGTTGTGGCCTTTCTATGTCTCTCCTAGGGGTCAGGTTTACGACCCGAAAACTGGTAATTGGGAGAGCATGTCAGTTAAACTCAGAGAGGGCTGGACAGGTTCGAGCGTAGTTGTTTATGGTCATTTGTTTGTAGTCTCAGAGCACGAAAGGATGAAGCTAAAGGTTTATGACACAGATATGGATTCTTGGGAACCAATAGATGGACCTCCTTTACCAGATCAGATATGCAAACCCTTCGCCGTGAATGCATGTGATTGCAAGATCTATGTTGTGGGCCGAAACCTTCATGTTGCGGTGGGTTACATATCTAGGCTTAGCCACAAAGGCTCTTCTGATAAGAAGGGGAGCTTTGGTGTTCAGTGGCATGTGATTGATGCACCAGATTATCTCTCTGATTTGACACCCTCAAGCTCTCAGGTTTTGTTTGCCTAGCTATTCCATTTGCCTCTGATCTTGTTGTTCTGTATGTTATTAAATAAATCATAATTTTATATACAGTAGTTAAAGATGTAGAGTGCTGATGTGTGAAAAGGGCTTCAGTTGTTTTTGGAATGTATTGAATCTATGATCATTTAACTTCTGTTATGTTCTTGATTTATTACTCAACTGCAAAATGAATGGTACCTTGTGTTGTTATACAATTTATACTGACTCAAATACACTGTTTCTTCCCCAGATTTTGGTTACTTGTATCATTGTTAACTGAAAAAAATTAACCTAGCCATAAGTGGGCTGGTATTGAAGTACTATTTCAGAACAATATGAATCAGTTCTGCAAATTTTTGCAGACAGAGTTTTGGATTTTGAAACTTGTACATATGCACACATGACAAGTACACAAACCCATCTGAAATAACTTCAACTTATTAATCAACGTCATCGAGAATCTTAGTGGTATAAAAGGTTTAATAGTTTGCCTCTACACAGAAGTATACGAGCAGTATACCATGATCATGGTGTTCCGCATTATGCAGAATAGCAGAACACATTTTCAGTGTTCTTCTTTCCCACAGACTAGATGTTTAATAAGTCCTTCAGGTTCATTTGCATTTCCTTTGTTTAAATCTTTTATAGCTTCCAAGCTTCCAATCCTGGAGACCATTCATAATTAGCTTATGCCTAAATTGAATGATTGAATGCTTGGTTTAATAATGCTGTATTAAGCGTCTTTCAAGAAATTCTTCAGACCGCACGTTTTACAGATGGTACTGTCGTAATCCTACTGAAAGTTGTGTTTATTGAAAAAGAGCATATGGTAAAGCAATTCGAATAGTTTCTTAGTTTGTAACAGGCTCCATTTTGTTTCCCCTATATACAGCCATGATTAAGCAGCTAATCGTACATTATGTGGAATTTAGCATTTTCCTTCCTGCACTGAGGACTTTTGAGGCTGTGACAAATAAAGAAAGGATGAACTGAATTAATGCTCTTTATGGAGTCCTCACAAAGATGAAATTTTTGTTTTTGTTTTTTATATGAGCAAATTGAATTCAAAGACAATATTGTGTTATGTTAATTTATGCAATTAGAAAAATGTCTGATATTTTTTTTTGAAAGATTTTTTTACGGGTATTGAGAAATATATATATATATTATCTAAATACATACGTTTTAATTATTTAAATTTTATTTTGAAATACAAATATTTTCTTGGTTGACTTATTATTTTCGCAAAAATAAAAAAATAAAAAAACAATGACAACCCAAAAAAATGAAAATAAAATAAAAATAAAAGAAAAGAGCGTCGATATAACATAATAATGGGCTTCTTAAGAAGATAGTGTAGCCCAATGTTGAAGCTCCTAATTGGGGGCCTGGCAAGCCCATAAGTCGATGCACATAGGTAGTAGGTAGTGCTAGCACACTCAGAAGCTCTGTGCATGAGAAACTGAAACAGAAGACGAAGAAGAAAGAGTAAGAGAATGGGGGCAATTACGGCCGCAGTGATAGCGATAGCGGGAGTGGCGCTGGGCTGGATCACCATCGAGATCGCCTGCAAACCTTGCCTAGAGAAAGGTCGCGAAGCCATCGATCACTCCCTCAATCCCGATTATGATCCCGATGATGCTGACTCCACTATTCGCGCACCTCTCAACCCTAATCCTACCCCGGATCTCGATCACCTCAGCAATAATGATCCAAAGGCTGCTGTTGTTTCTTCTACTTCTCATGATGTCATCAAGGCCGTCTGATCCAGCATCATACTCCAAATATAGCTGTATTTCTTTTCTATTTTTTCTTTGGTATTTACCCAAAATCCAAATACCCTGTAATGTTTCTTACTACATTTTGTGTTGTTTTTGGTGAATTCCTTCTCTCTCTCTCTCTTTCTCTCTCTCTCTTCTTTTTTTCTTTTTGTCAATAATCGAAAATTGTTTTGATCGAATATTTGTTTGTTAATGAAGAAAAACACTGAAATGAAAAATAATTAGAAAAAAAAAAGTTTGTTATTCTACCGAATACAATAATCAGAACCACTTTTGAGTTTTGCCTTTTGGTAATGTTTTATAATTATTACTTAAAATATGTTTCACGTTTAGAAACAGCGAAATTTTTTAAAATTTTATAACATTTAGAAAGAAAGAAAAGTAACACAGAATTACCATATCGTAATTAAATTTATGGCCGAGACAAAAAGTTATCAATAGTTCAACACTAAAATTGCATTTCATTTCGTGAAATTTATTAATATTTTACTTTTATTAGCAGATACAAAATTCCAATTTTAACTTCAGCACCGACGAAGATAAGTACAAAAACAAGGAAAGCAATGTATATCTGTTTCTTCATTATTTTTTTTTTATTTTTTTTATGGAGTTTTTTTTTCCTCCTCTTTAACAACCCTACTGAAAAAAGAAGAAAAAAAATAAATTAAATTATTTAAGGCATTAAGTCCTTACTGATAAATGTCAATTTCAAAAAACAGAAAATAAAATATGCTTTACAATCAGTTTAGAAAACAAAAAATGAAAACTACAAGTTACTGTACATTAATGAGACAAGGGATGGAAAATCCTGCCTCCTCCCGAGTTTTGAAGACAGAAAATCTCCTGGGTCTGTCTATAAAGGAGAAAGATGAGGACTATGCCAGGTAGTTGTAAATTTGGGGGTTGTTCTTGTCCCGTTCTAGGTACTCTCTGTCTATCAGGCTTTCAATCCTTTTCTTTAAATCCGCTGGCTTAATTGGAAATTTGAGCTGCATACCAGAAAACACATTATTTTCCTCAATAACTTCCAATTCATCTTATCAACTAAACTGTCATACTTGGTAATCTAGTTTGTAAAGCGCAGCTCATCAATAAACTTTGTTCTTCACAGCAGAATAGAATTACTTGAACAAAAATTTTAATGGCCGGGTCAAGGTCCATGATAACAGAAATCTGTTTTGTTATTATTGGTAAACAGACTGGAACACCATTTACCTGTTGGAAGAGCTCAGTGATCAGGAGAGTGTGACTTAGCACTTTCCTGGTCTTCATTATCCGAACAATAGCAGCATCGACCTGCAGGTATAGCAAGCAATGCAAATTAATAATTTAAATGTCCAAAGCATCTCTAAATTCTTGGAAAAGCATGAAAAACAGAAAACAAACGTTAACCTGATATTGACGGTCTTGGAATACTCTTTCAGTGGTACTTGTGTTCTCCTCTACAGTTTCCTTCATCTGGATAGCATTTACCTGTATGCATCAAAAGAACCTTAGCTTCAAGCTCCAACTTATAAATGGCAACCAAAAAGGATTCAAATCCACTAAAATGTTCTCTGTACTAAACTTCAGGGTGGTAACTATGAGGCAAAACCAAAAGTGACTATTACTAGTGGTCTCACCAACACGCAATCCAAAAGTTCCCCCCAGCCTAGTGAAAGCTTAAGGACCATCTGATCCCCATCATACTACTACACATTCATAACATTATACCTTTATACGGTAGAGGGGAGCAGTAAATCCGTCATTGAAGATAAATGAATCATCATCCTCCACATCTCTCCCTTTTGGCAACTGTAGCACAAATATTTAACAAGAAGAAATAAAAATTAACAAGAAGACATATTTTCCAAATATAAACCCAGCAATGTAACTGCCATCCAGGAACCTACCTTTTGCAGGACACGGACTTTTCCGCATGCAAGGGATTGTAAAGTTCGCCTAAGTTCCTTATCCTCAATGGCAGTGGAGTCTTTAATATCTTGAAAGCTTAGTTTCTCAGCATCGTTAAACAGCATCAATACAACAGTCTAGCACAATGAGTACAAGCCAACCATATTATTACGATTAACCACTTTCCAGGCAGACTTGAAGACAGAAGATAGGCTAAAAAGGTATACCCAGAAAGAGAGGTAAAGCATTTTCACCTAAAATAGACCAACCTGAAATAGGGAAACTGCAAGCTCCTTTTTGCCTTTAGGAAACTCTGCTTTCAACACACAGTGACCTAATGAATTTTGCCACATTAAACGTCTCCCACTGTATTTGCTTAAGTAGAACTCCTTAAAAATGTCCTATTGCACGAAACAGAACTCAGGTAGTTATATTAGGGCACATGCACATTCACCACGATGGAAATAATCCATACTCTAATATTTATCTAACCTGGTACACATTCAGTTCATGAGGAAGTCTAACATCCATGGGGGGATATGTTGGCCAATACCTGCCAGCCACGGAAACACCAATTAAACTCCTCCAGAATATGGAGTGAATGAACAACATGAATACAACTTAACATAATCAACAAGAATTTAACCTACCCTGTTGTTAGGACATGAACACTCATCTCAATCCCTGACGGGAGCTTTGTTCTTGCCTGGGAAGATTGTTTGAAGGACTCATTTATCTCTTTTGATAATTCAATGTCCTAAAGAATGTGAACAAAACAGTGCAAAAAAACCCTGTTAGTGTCACAACCAGCATAGTTCAAATATGTACAGGAACTAGTTCAGTCAAAACAGGTGAAGAAGCCTATCATGTATGGTTACATTCTACAATCTTTAAATATGGGCACTAACATCCAATAAAAAAGAAGAAAAAACCCTGGAGCATTTAATCCTCAATCTTTGCACTACTTCGCCTCTTAAAGGTCAATTTAGTAACAAGTGACAATGATTGAGTGGGCAAAAACCACTCTACCAAATCTTGGCATCAATTGTATAAGGAAATGTGATTCAAGTAAAATCTATAAATGGATTATACCTCTTTTGGCAACTTTAGTATCTCTTCGTGTTTACAAAAAACAATTTCTATATTAACTACTATAAAAAAACAGCCAGCAGTTTTAGAACAATAGCTTGATTAATAATACTAAATCATTACTCCTGAACATACAGATTTTGAGAAACAAGCAAACCTTGAACATCCCTTCAAGTTTGTTTGTAAATTGACTGCCACACTCAGTTTTCAGCTGTACCAGCGAAGAGATCTCGTGTTAACGATCAATAGGTCAAAACGCTAGTTAATATATAGTTTAGATAAAAAAAATAAATCCACTCTTAACCTTGGAGATCATAGACTTTTCTGCATCAATAGAAGCACTCTTTCCCAAAAGTAACCTTTTAGCAAGATCCTTCTTGTAAAATGCTTCAAACACATCTTTACCCTTAATTACAAAGGAAAAGATGGTGCTTATCAGAGTAAATAATAAGAAATGTGAAAAGCAACCACAAACACAAGGAAAGATCTTTAGCTAACCAACAATCAACTTATATGTAATGTCAATAGCTCGTCAAATTACCTGTATAAATCTGAATAAAACCAATACTTTATCAAGTGTACCCTCCAATTCTTCTTCAGAAGTACCTTTATTCCCAGCACGAAGCTTCTCATCTAAAAACTTTGCAATCAGTTCAGCAGGTCGGTTCTGGTATACAGAAAACAATGTTAAACTATGAGTTAGATGTATGAATACAAGTAGCTGGCATGTGAGTAATAAAAACTACCACTGAGAGTCTGAGACAAAGAAAGGAGAAAAGAGGATGAAAAAATGCTAGCCAGGTTAATGACAATAACTTAGCCTCTCTAAACTAAATAGGTCACTAAGTATGAAGATGCCTAGGGTACCGGGGAAATTAAAATACAAGTGAGCAAACTATAAATGGAACCATCTAATACACCCATGACAGGTTATACTTAATTTACACTTGTTTCCTAACATGCCCTACTAAGGTCCAACAAAAACACCCATGACACCTGAACAAAAACATACAACCAACATTCAGAATAATTGCTGTATCAAATACAAAGTAATTTCTTTTGAGGTGTTAGTACTTAGTTCAGTATCATAATGAATTTAACAAAATATTTACCCAACAAGGCATTTCGGTATCCACCAAAATTAAAAGTCTATATCTACAATATGACAAACACAGTTGCTGCATGACAAATAAGGAATAGAGCAATAGCATATAAAGAAATGATTTGGATCTGGCTCCACCCTAAATAGGAAATTAATACAGATAACATTACATTTAACTGATATTTTCTTGTCTAGGCACTCAAAGTCTCTAACCCTTAGTCTGTTTTTTATGTAAATGCATTTCCTATCCACTTAATGCATTATGCTTTCATATTTCATTTCATTACTAAAGTAAAGAATCAGAAATAAAGGAAAAAACAATCAGATGAGAAGCCAATGTTACCTGACGGAGATTTATAAGATGCTCGAATGCATCTTTTATGGTATTGCAAAATGCTTCATTCTTGGAAAAGCTTTCTTCCCATATTGTATCCAAAGAAGCCTTAAATTCTAAAAGTGAGGAAACCATATCTTTATCTTTTTCTTCATCCATGAAAATGCCCTGCCCTGTCCTACGAATATATGAGCTTAGGGCTTGCCTTAATGACTCAAGAGCATTGACTCTGCAAAATAAATTATAAATCCTCTGAAGGTCCTCAATACGATGTCCATCCATCAGCATCGTGAAACCCTGGAATAAACCAGTGAAACCAAAATGATTCAAATCCAAATGGAGAAGAGTTTATGTGAGATTCAGCAATTAATATCCAAACAAAAACCTTGTCAAGAATGGCAGATATGTGGCGTTCAAGTAGCTGCTTTTCTGCAGTTGCTATTAATGGCTTTCTTGTACTTGCATCCAGATAAAGTAAACATCTCTCATGTTCTTCGTGCAATCTTGTCTGTAACATGTTAACCGCAGATCTCCAAGTTAAACATAAATCACCAGTTATGGAACTAAAAAGACATGCCACATCAACATTTTTAATTATAAATGCCAATTAATTGGAACTAATCATCAATCTAAATGTCTATCAAAGAAAATATTAACAATAACATCACTTAGAGATACAAAACAAGGAATAAACAATAGGCACCTCAACATGCTTCAAGTAATCTGGAACATCTGACTGCTGCATGTAATTCATGCCTTCGGCAGCATAAAATTCAGAAGTGCATTCAAGAAATGGCTTCTCAAAGCTTTCTGAGTAAATTCCTAGAGCAGTAAACATCTTTAAAAGATGGTTAAGGAGAGCTCTATCCACAGCTTCACCTAGTCTGTATAACATAAGATTGCAAATTACTAGTTTAAAAGATGAGTCAAGCAATTAAAAACCAAGCATGCCAATATAGAAATGAATATGTAACCAAATGATCTCAAGAATCGCTAAACATCAGTGGAATTTTAAATAGAAGAAAATCCAAAGAACGCTATACTGTAAGAACGTAATAATTGTCACATTTTTCATAGATCTCGTAAAGATATTGACAAAACACTTTATCAACCCCTAAACACTACAATAATATAAAATTGAGAGCATAACACTACAATAAATTAAATTTGAGAGCATAGGTTTACCTTTCTTTCTCAATCATTCTTAAAAGGCCTGTAACAGTTTTGTGCTCTACTTCTGGAGACAAAGAAAGATGTTTTCGGAAAAGCTGCAAGCCCATGTCCCACAATGATCGCACATTTGGTGTTTGTTTCACATATGTTCTATCTAGATATAAGGCTATACCACGAATCATCAACATCTGGGCACAAAGATCATGCCAGCATCTCTCAACAAGAGATAGAAAAACCACCAAATCTGGGCTTTGGCCGACCAAAGAATGCAGTGCTGCAGCTATGTGTGTTTCACACTCTTTTTCAATCCGTTGATAAAGATTTCCCCCCATCTTGTGCAGGCAAAGATCATTAACAGCCTTAGATAAAATAATTTGTTTTCTGTCAGTAACATTTTAACCTTATTCCACACAAGGATAAATCATATATCTGGTAGGTTCTACCTGATAAAGCGTCTCCAAGTCGCAGGAATTAGGCTGCTTCAAAAATATAGCACAAATAGCTGACTTCAATTTTGCCCATGTTTCCTCTTCAAAATTTGTGGGCAATGTTGGTTTTGCTTAATGAAGACAAAATGTGAAGATGAATTAAAACTATCAGTCAGCCTTCTCAATGTAGAGTGAGATAAACATTTTATTCTTTAAAATTCCAAACTCTGTAGCTATTCATTAGTAAGATTTTCCTAGCTGACACTAATGATTTATAGGCACATGCAATATAATAATCTAATGGTAAGACTCACACGGTAGAAAATAAGGTTAAATACAAATCTCAAACTTCATCTATCCAATAAAACACATGGCAAATGAGACTCTCATACACACATGCAATAAGAATGAATGAACAAGAAAACATGAGAAATCCAACTATATATCTAGAACTGCCATTCTACCTATCACAGAAACAACCTATGACATTATTGTTGAATTGGTTTCAGAATAATTAATGTTAAGTCATGTCTGAAATGGTGGAGAACTGTGGGCCTCAACTAACATTGTCCCAATCCAACAGTCGGTGACAGAAAATTATCTGGATAAATAATTCAAGATTTGCAAATAGTCTAAGATTTCAGGGAAGAACCACACCCATATTTTCATGTCCAGTCTATCTTATAGAAAAAAAGATTTGAGCATTTTAAAGCATCACATTTTTCTTTAGGCAGTCTTACTGTTTTTCTAAATTCTAATCATTTTTCAAAAATTATATTCTAAAGGTATATATAAAATAATGTATCGGAATATATGGAAAAAATTATAGGTATTGAAAATCTATGCTAAAATTATGGGTATAAAAAGTAAAACAACAAAATTATGGTACTTAATTATAAAAAGTTGACACTTATGCTATTTGAAATTGTTTCACGTTTATTAATTTTTAAATGAATCAAAGTTGGGTGATATTACTTGATACACATGTATGAACAAATAAATTTTATATGTTCATATGTACGGCATATGCAGATTCTAGGAGTTAACTCACTTCATCCTATAACTGGCTCATTTGAAGTAACACATAATTAGAAGACATAGTATTGTTTGTATTACAATTATATGCATATATGCAGAATTTGTGCAATTTAGTAGATTGTATTTCTAAAAAGTTTTCTTCTAAGAAACAATCGTATTTAATTGATTTTATTTTGTGAGATAAATATGAATGGTATAAAATAGATACGTTGTGTAGTGTATCTTGTTTCCTACAAATTATAGCTCACTCTAACTTGCACCTAAAACAATTATAATACTGCATCAAAAACATTCGAGCACCAAAATCTTGTCTAACCAAATTTTATTCTGTCCAAAATACTAGTCCAACCTGTCTTGTGTACCAAACAAAGCCTTAAAGTTTAATAAATAGATAGAAAGCATCACTAAAAATATGGGAGGATGTATGCCTCTAACAAGCATCTAGATGATATATTAGAACTAAGCCTCAGGAAACCCATATGCTTCAGCTCAGTAAAGTACAGACAAAATTATACTACTGCCTGCAATACACAAAAGATACATAAAACTCTAAAAAATAGTCTTGGAACTTGGAAGTAGCGTTTCTACTTGAGCTAAATTTTGAACTTAAAACAAGCTGATCCCTTGCACCACCTATGCCAAACAGCTAATGGTACCTAATCGTGGTGCTATCACTAGGGTTGTAACATAGAATATCGCCCCATTTTACTGGATTAGGGAATCAAAAACAGTAAAAAATGTTAGGAACATTTTCCCATTCAAAAAGAGTCAACTAACATAGCAGGAAAGGGTGGGCACTTCAACGTTCAATCACTAGCATGAAAGACACCACATTTTATTGTCATTAAAACCTTGCAAACGTGCATAGATAGATCATGAGAGGATAGAGGGTCTGATTAGGGGGAATATAGTTTCACGATCCATTAAAAAATCAAATCAGAAACCAGAAAACTCTTTTTCAGTTAGCCTTGTTTAATCCTTTCTGCAATTATGATATATTGAATGATGAAAGTTAGAGTAGTATTTTATAGAGTCAATATAGCATTCAGAAAAGAAACATCAAGCTCAATTTGAACCCAAACATCAATTTGAACATAACACATATATAGAGCTCAATCTAACGTCATAAGTGAAAATCTGACTTTGCTCATCTCCTAACTACTGAGCGGATGGCACACCATAGCATCCATTTTGAATAACTATAAGCATACTTTTCCTACTTTGATTACTGACCAGAGTATTCTCACCAATATTAGTCAGCCAATGAAACCCTAAATGAAGTGAAAAATGCTCCTCAAATCCAAAAACCAAAGAGGTAGTCTTACCAGAAGCATTAAAGATGCAAAGGAACCACAAGGGACTCAAATACCAATGCTAGCATAATAGTAACTGAGCTCACCGAGCAATAAATTTTTTATTTAATATGCAGATCCGGAGAGCTAAAATTCTGATTCCCACGACTATAAATTGCATATAACCCGAATCAAAGAGTAGTTAACTTCAGAGAATGTCTCCATTCAACCTAAAATCACAGCCAAAACTGAAAACCCCAACAGACTGATATCAAAAAAGAAAACCCAGTACCTATTTTTACACACTCAAAAAGAAAAACCCCACGAACGTTTGGATCATATAAACTCACACCATTACAAACAGAACCTTCCGAATTCCATAAAACCCCAGAAAATAAACTTAAGGAAAGGTCTTCGTTAGTCCTTTTGTATTTTATTTGGTATTCATTTCCTGATTAGTAATCAGACAAACCCAATATCTGTACCAAAAAACCCAAAAAAAGCAGAGTGTGATCCAGAATCAAACCTTTAACGAGCTTAATAACAAGCTTCTTCGCGGGCTGAGGCAGGGTAGCCTTCTTCCGCGACAAATTGGCAGCAATAGAACGGCCGGTGTGGAGAGCGGAGGGGTCATCGGGCTTGAGATCCTCGTCCATAGCCATGGAAGAGGGGTCGAATACGACGTCGGTATCAGGGGAATTGAAGTCCTGGTTGTGGAGACCATTCTTGTTGGGGTCGAGAGAGCAGGCCATGGCCTGAGACTTGGCCTTCTTCACGAGAGGGCCGGTGAAGGAGGAGGCAGAGGCGGCGGCGGAGGAGGAAGAGCTGGTGGATGCAGTGGAGGGGGTGTGGGTGATGTTGCTGGCTGAGCGTTTGGTGTGAGACATGAAACTAATCAACAGGGCATTGTGAGTGAGAGCGAGCTAGAGAGAAAAAAGAGAAGAAGATTTGAGAACCCAATAGATATAGAGGACGGAGAGAGGGAGAGAGATTTTTTATTTTTTTTGGTTCTTCTTTTTATTATTACTTTTTTTAATTTTTGAAACTAGAATTATATGTTAATAAATAATGTTGTTGAAAATATGTACACTAATGTGTTTTTTTTTTCTTTTCCTTTTTCTTATTTTAAGTAATTTTATTTTATAAAAGCACTATAAGCAAGCATTTGTCCAACCCATAGTTTAATTTTAAAAATGATGGACCTTGATATGGTTGTTCCTTTTATGACACTTAATTTTTTGTTATTGCATGAGATTTCAATGTATTGTAGTGGGTATAGAATGCACATGAATTAATTGCATTTTAATATCAACTTTAAAGATTTTGCAATTTAATCTTTTAATTTTTTTGCCTTAATAATGTGGGTTTTAATTTATTACAATTTGAGATTGTTTGACTTTGACTTTATGAGTTATTGCCATATGACTTTATGGCTCGTTTGATGCGTTGTATTGTATTAGATTGTATTGTAATGTATTATATAATACATCTCATGTGTTTGGTGTAAAATTGTATTAAAATGTAAATATAATATGATATTTGATATACTATAGTATTTTATTGGACTATTTTATTAAAATTTAAAAATTTTAACTTTTAACTAAAATTTTAATTTTTAAACTTTTATTAAAACTTTTAAATTTTAATTTTATTAAAATTTTTAATTTTTAATATTAAAATTTTTAATACTTATCATTGGTAAGTTCTAAAAATATTAAAAACAAATTAATAGTAAATATAACTTAGATTATGAGTTTTACTTTTGCTTTCTTATTTTTAATCTCGGCTACCAAAAATTGCAGATAAAACAATAAAAATTACAAATATAATCTAAAATGACGATATGAAATAATATATGTTTCAACACTAACAAATTTACCATTTGGCTAGCGGAAAAAATAAAGTATAAAAAAAATTTAAAATTTGACAGTAGATATGTCCCAAAAAGAAAAAAATAAAATAAAAATCTATATAAAAAAATCTACATGTGCAAAAAAATTGATGAGGTGTATTATTTAATACAAAAAAATTTTGATGTATTAATTATACATCATATCTTGTATTAAAATGTATTATATAATATTATACAAAGCTAATATCAAATACAATATTAATTTTAATTAATATATTATATCCAAATAATACTTCCTATCCATGGTACCAAATATGCTCTTAGTGTTAAACTGTATCATTTTTAAACTAAAATGCAAACTCTTAAAAGGATTTTTAAAATTTTGCATTTTAGTACCTTTTTATTTGTTTTAAATAATACATGTCACGTATTAAATTATGTCGAATTTTAAACCATAAGATACTAAAAGTGTAAATTTGTGAACTTAGTTTTATAATTATTACTTTCTAGTTCAAAATTTGATATAGTATAACATTAATTACATGTAATAACTATTAACTCATGTCAATCACAAGTCAAAAAGGCCAAAATTGTAGTAAATTAAAAAATTAAAAGCTTAAATTACAAAGTCAAAAAGTTAATAATCTAAACTGTAAAATTATAAAAATCAAAATATAACTCTGAAACAATCACGAACTAAAAATGAACATCCCAATTAAGTTGGAACTTCCACAAACTGCCTAACAAAAAATATTAAAAAAATAATAATAATATAAAATATCATGAAAAGGAGAACAAATGCAAACTCACACAATGGCAAAACACCATAATAAGAAACCTTCAGTGACCTTGCCTCATTAAAATATCATTTTAGAAAAACCTAAGTGGAAAAAACTATAACAAATAAAAAGAGTAGTGAGACTAATTACAAAAACAATAATTGTTATCTTTTTTAACACTTCGAAACAAAGTATGAAATATAAAAATTCACGAGATTTCACTACCAAATATTTGAAATCGTAGTCAAAGCACGATGGAAAAGAATATCCACTATCAAATTCCTTTCTTTGTAGATGTGAGTTAATTGAAAACAAATATAAAAGATAAACAAGTCGCCCAACGAGCTCTAGCAAAACAAAAAACATTCAAAGATCTATAAAACAAAAGCTAAACTAAATACATAGAGTTGCATTCTAACCACAACATATCTCAATAATATTTATGAGCTGCCTCCAAGGCATAAATAACAGCCAGCAAAGGATAGCAAAACAACTTTTGACAAAGCCTCTACTCATACAAAAAATGCCACCACCACATGCAATACTCGTTCAATACAACACTGCCGCATCAGTTTTAACTTTAATCCATCTAGCATTAAAAAGCAATCAACGAACTGATAAAATTTTAAGAGCCTTGAGGCATACCCATAACTCCTAACTGACACAACACCATCAAATCATCTACTGAATTATTCATCAACTCAGTCTGTAAATTATTAGTGTCTTTTATAGAACGAACAACGAGTAAATAGATTTAACTGAATTTACATATATTTTGAAATCTTTAAGAATTAATTTTTCTTTTTCACAATCCCTATTAAACAATGGTTTCTCATGTATTTATACGTTTGGTCCAATGGTATATCCATTAAAAATACCCGTTCAAATATTGAATTCAAACCTCCACCTTGGTTAAAATCCCTCTTTCTAAATTGTAATAAATAAATAAAAATGGTTCCTCATCTGTAATTAATATTTCAAAAAATGTAGAGTTTCATTGGGACAATATACCATATCTGCATATTGTGGATAAAGTTTTTTAATGTAAAAGAATTACGAATAAGAATAAAAAATAAATGACAAGTGTAAAGCCCTTGGCTTAGTGCCTCTCAACGGCTATCCAATAAATTTGTTAAACAATCAAAAAAATAAAATAAATTGCCAAAATAAGCTAATACATACTAGTAAATTGTTAATTTTGTTTGGGTTACTCAAACAGATTCATACTTAACTCTGTCTGGACTAGTTAAGCCCATTGAAGTAGGCATTGTTTATGAGAACCAGGCCCAACTGGGGCTAACATTCGAGGCTCATGCAGACTTTTTCAAGTAGGATCAATTAGATTTTAGACAATAAACTCTTTTCTTTTTTTTTTTTCTTTTTTTTAAATTTAGGATATTACCCATATAATTTGTTATACAAGTTCATGAGTCAAAGCAGCTTTACCTTGGTAGAAATATTAAGATAATAAAGTGGTGGTTCAAGAAATGTTAAATCATTGTTACAAAAAAAAGTAAAAAAAAGTTAGGCTCATAAGGACAATAAATAGATTAATTGTATTTTAATATTCTCTGGTTTAGAATTTAATAATTATAGCTTTTGAAAATGTTGGATTTGTAACGAAACTGTTACAAAAGCTTTTTAGTTTTGTAAAAGTTCTTTTAATTGAATAAATTCAATAGGTTTAATTTTTGTTTTAATTATTTGTTTTCAGTTTCTTTTTTAGTTTTCTATATATATATATATATATATATGTATTTTGTTTTGAGGTTAGTAACACGAGAAACTAATAACAGAAGAGTATTTTAATATATATTTTGGGTTTTTTAAAAGAGTGGTGATAAAGTTTAGGTATTTTTCAAATTCAAAGTTAAATCTTTGGTGGTACTAAAACTAAAGATTGAGAGTGTCCATTGTATTCTGAGAGACGATCGTCAACGAACCATTCGCACCAGTGAGGACGAAATCGTTATTAAAAAAACTGTGGTATTACACAGACATCGGAGTATTATCAAAGGCATTATATACATATACATGTTCTGTAATATATTCTATTTCAATTTAGTTTATTAATTTGTAATATATATATATATATTTATAAATATATTGATTAATATTACTGTTCCATTTTGGTTTTTAATCTTAAAAATTATTTTTATACTGTTAATCTAATATATTTATATTCATATATATACTGGGTTTTGTTTCATTTTGTTATGCCGTATAAGTATATTGTTGATTTATGTTTTCGGTGGATTTTATTTTAAATTGACACTTGAATCTAAACGAGGACGAAAAGACGAAGAAAATCTGACAAACGGTGTCGAAAACGGAGGTCGGACGAAGGAGTTACAGGCGGGTCAGAAATCGGGCCGCGCAATCCATGACCCAACTCGGATGCAGTAAAAATTAGGGGTGGACAAAACCGAACCAAATCGTTGCTTTTGGTTCGGTTTGTAGAGGATAATGGTTTGGTTTGATTTATTATGTTAAAAAACCGTCATTAATGGTTTGGTTTGCAGTTTGGATGGTTTTTGGACTAAACCAATCCAAACTGCACTTAATATTATATATATTTATAATATTTATTATTATTAATAATATATATCACTAATATATAAATTTTTAATTTTGTTTATTATTAATGAGCAGTTTTAAATTTTAATATATATTTTTTCTTCTTATGTTTGGGATGTATAGTGTACAATTTTCAGTTTGAATTGTAATATTTTGTTTTAATTTAGATTTTGAATTGTAATATTTTTAATTTTAACTTAGTACTGTAGTATTTAAATTAGTTTAAATTTTAGACTACAAAATTAAATTTTAGTCTTATAGATTAAGTTTGAACTATAAAATTAAATGTTGCAGTCTAAACTGTTTAACCAAACCGAACTAAACTATTCATGCATGGTTTTGGTTTGAATGATTCTAATGGTTTGGTTTGATTTGTTATTAAATTAAACCGCAAACTATGGTTTGATCTGAATTTTTATAAAAAACTAGATCAAACCAGACCGCGCCCACCCTTAGTAAAAACGGGTGAAGAAGAAGACCCAAACGACGTCATTTTGACGTTTTGGGCAATTGGGCTGAGACAGCAGGCCTGGCATGACTTGGGCTTGGCTTGGGCTGAGCTTAATCCTAGCTGGGCTTGACCTGAGCTTGGGCTGGGTTGGGATTGGGCCTAGTCCAGTTGGGCCCAATATAGGGCTGGCCCATGACACGTGGGCAGACACGTGGAGATTTTTAAGCTGACATGTTGATGACGTGGCACGTGCCACGTTGACAGTTGACTTTTGACCAATGTTGACCTTTGACTGTTGACCGTTGACTGTTGACTGCTGTTGATATGCATTGACGGGTATATACAGAAAATTCGTGTTTATATACAGAAATTATGTGGGTGTATACAGAAATTTGTGGGTGTATACAGTAAAACTGTATAGATTTTAAATTAAGTTTTAAACCTCAAATTTGTGCAATTTTCTTGGTGAAATTTGTGTAATTAGTGTGTTGGGACAATTTTGTTCAACAACTAACGAATTTATATTTCCATCATATACAAGAAATGACAACAGAGGCTAATGTTTACTCAGACAATGTCAGTACCGTTCTTGTGGCGAAAGCGCCAACTTTGTTTGCACCAGTTTTGTACCCGTGAATCATGCGAAGAAGCTAGAAAAATTTGATGGAAAGGATTTTTAAAGGTGGCAACAAAAGATGTTATTCTATTTGATCATATTGAACTTGACTAGGTTATTGACTGAAGACGCACCAGAGAGCAGTGAGAATAGTGATGTGAGTACTCTCATGGCTGTGGATGCTTGGAAGAGTTTCGACTACCTAAGTCAGAATTATATTCTGAATGGCCTATCTGATGCTCTGTATAGTGCATACAGTAGCAAGAGGACAGCGAAAGAGCTGTGGGAATATTTGGATAAAAAATACAAAACATAAGATGCTATATCCAAGAAGTTTTTAGTGGGTCGTTTCTTGGATTATCAGATGGTTGATACCAAGACTGTTATCATTCAAGTCCAACAGCTGCAAATAATCATACAAGAAATCCATTATGAGGGGATAGTGATTAGTGAAGCTTTTCAAGTGGCATGTGTTATTAAGAAATTGCCTTCAGGTTGGAAAGATTTCAAGAACTATCTTAAGCATAAGCGAAAGGAAATGAGCATGGATGATCTGATTGTTAGACTTTGCATTGAGGAAGACAACAGACGATCAGACAAGAGATCATTATCGCAGGCTTTCGTTAAAGCTAATGTAGTGGAGCATGATCAAAGCTCCAAGACTAAGAAATTTGCTGGAAAGAATTCCAAGCTAGGTCCCAAAGGAGGGATATTTAAATATCCCAAATTCCAGGGGAAATGTTTCAATTGTGACAGGATAGGTCACAAATAGGCAGATTGCAGACTGCCCAAACGGAAAAGTAAGATGGCACATGTGGTGGAGAAACTCACCAGAGAAGTCAATGATATCGATTTAAGTGCTGTAGTTTCTAAAGTGAATCTTGTTGGGTCAAACCCAAAGGAGTGGTGGATTGACACTGGGGCAACTCGCCACATATGCTTAGACAGAAGGTTGTTCACTTCCTTCGAACCAACTGAAAGTGGAGAGAAGTTATTCATGGGAAATTCTGCAACGTCTGAAATAAAAAGAGAAAGGAAGGTGATTCTGAAAATGGTCTCCGGGAAAGACCTCATTATGAACCACGTGTTGTATGTACCAGATATACGTAAAACTCTGGTATCTGGATCGCTTCTAAGCAAGCATGGATTTTGTATGGTGTTTGAGTCTGATAAGGTCATATTGTCAAGATATAATATGTTTGTGGGAAAAGGGCTATGTAGCAAATGGGCTTTTCAAACTTAATGTAATGACTGTAAAGCCTAAAAATATGAATAAAGCTAGTACTTCTTCTACTTACTTGCTTGAGTCTTCCAATTTGTGGCATGGTAGACTAGGACATGTTAATTATAATACTCTGAGGAGATTAATTAACTTAAATCATATTCCCACATTTCAAATTGATAATAAATATAAGTGTGAAACTTGTGTTAAGGCAAAAATGACGAGATTATCATATCACACTATTGAAAGGAATACCGAACTTTTGGATATGATCCATAGTGACGTATGTGATCTAAAATTTGCACCAACGAGAGGAGGCAATAAATATTTTATTACCTTTGTTGATGATAACACGAAATATTGCTATGTCTATTTGCTAAAAGGCCAAGATGAAGCCTTAGGGAAATTTATACTCTATAAGGCTGAAGTTGAGAATCAACTTAATAAGAAAATTAAAGTAATAAGGAGTGATCGCGATGGCGAATATGTAAATCCTTTTGCTGAATTTTGTGCTCAAAATGGGATTAGACATGAAGTCACTCCACCATATTCACCACAGTCCAATGGTGAGGCTGAATGAAAAAATCAAACCCTCAAGGAAATGATGAATGTAATGCTGTTAAGTTCTGGGTTACCTCATAACTTGTGGGGGGAAGCTATTTTATCAGCAAATTACCTTTTAAATAAGGTGCCCTGGAAGAAAGATGTGAAAATACCTTATGAGCTTTGGCATGGTAGACAACATTCCTACAATTATTTACGAATGTGGGGGTGTCTAGCTAAAGTAGTTGTACCTATTCCAAAGAGAGTTAAGATAGGTCCAAACACAGTTGATTGCATTTTTATTGGTTATGCACAAAATAGCAGTGCATATCGATTTCTTGTGTATAGATATGAGATTTCAGATATACACAGAAATACAATAATGGAATCGAGAAATGCTTCCTTTTTCGAGCATAATTTTCCATACAAATCTTATGAGGGACCGAGTTCATCAAAATGAACATTTGAATATGTCTATGATGATAGTCCAGATAGTGATCATGGACAAGATGATAAGGTTGAGCTTAGACATAGTAAGAGAATAAGGACAGAAAAATCTTTTGTTCTAGATTTTCTTACTTACATGCTCAAGAGCGAACCTCAAAGCTTTCAGGAAGCTATAAACTCTCCTAAATGTACTTTATGGAAAGAGGCAATCAAAAGTAAAATAGATTCCATTTTGCAAAACCATACTTGGGAGTTAGTGGATCTACCTCCTAGTTGTAAACCTTTGGGTTACAAGTGGATTTTCAAGAGGAAAATAAAAACAGATGGAACTATTGATAAATACAAGGCAAGGCTAGTAATAAAGGGTTACAAACAAAAGGAAGGCCTTGATTATTTTGATACATATTCACCAGTGACGAGAATAAATTCCATAAGAATGGTGATTGCCATAGCAGCCTTACGGAATTTAGAGATACAACAGATGGATGTAAAAACAACATTTCTAAATAGGGATCTTGATGAGGAGATCTATATGGAGCAACCTGAGGGTTTTTCTGCTCCAGGACAATAGAGGAAAGTCTGTAGACTGGTGAAATCTCTGTATGGTATGAAATAAGCTCCAAAACAATGGCATCAGAAATGTGATTCTGCCATGTTGGAAAGTGGGTACAAAATAAATGAATGTGACAAATGTATCTATATAAAGGATACATACGATGGATATGTCATTTTATGTCTATATGTAGATGACATACTTATCGTGGGTAGTACAAATAATATGATCCAAACTACCAAAGCTTTGTTAAATACAAAGTTTGATATGAAAGACATGGGGCTTGCAGATGTGATACTGGGAATTAAAATTTCCAGGTCTTCGAATGGAATCATTCTTAGTCAGTCACATTATATAGATAAAATATTGGATAAATTTAGTAAAGAGCATACTGCTATAGCCAGAACACCCATAGATATGAATTTACATCTTTCCAAAACTAAAGGAGATGGTGTTTTCCAAGTGGAATATTCTAGGGTGATTGGTAGTCTAATGTACTCGATGAGTTGCACTAGACCGGATATAGCCTACTCAATAAGTAGACTAAGTAGATACATGAATAATCCAAACCAAGATCATTAGAAATTGATAGTGCGAGTACTGAAGTACTTACGATATACTCGTGATTACGAACTGCACTACACTAGATATCCAGCTGCATTAGAAGGATATAGTGATGCGAGTTGAATTTCTGATATAAAGAATTCAAAGTCCACTAGTAGATATGCATTTACATTGGCTGGTGCAGCTGTAACATGGAAGTCCTTCAAACAAACAGTTATAGCTCGTTCCACTATGGAATCTGAGTTCATAGCTTTGGACAAATGTGGAGAAGAGGCTGAATGGTTACGTCAGTTCTTAGAGGACATTCCACAATGGCTAAAACATGTGCCTGCAATTAGCTTACATTGCAATAGTCAATCTGCAATTGGCAGAGCACAGAATATCATGTATAATGGAAAGTCAAGACATATAAGTCGAAGACACAATTCCATTAGATAGTTAATCTCAACTGGAGTGATTTCTATAGACTACGTAAAGTCGAAAGAAAATATTGCGGATCCGCTAACCAATGGGTTAAACAGAGAACTAGTCATCGAGGGGAATGGGATTGAAGTCCGTGAAAGGAAAGTCGATATGATGGAAACCCGACTTATGTGACTGGAGATCCCAAGATCTAGGTTCAACGGGACAACGCAATTGTAAAGACTGGTATGGATCACTGTGGAGGTTTTTTACCCTTACATATTCCTATGATAAAACAGTGATAAATATAAGGTTAAACTATGCTTTTAATGATTCTAGAATGTTTGGTAATCTATGAGGATTATATGGAAACAGAAGAATCACCTATGTGGGAGTGAAGAGGGGCCACTTCAAGGAGAATTGTGGTGGGCGCAATTCTTTAAACTCTTGCAAAACCAGGAGGATGTTCATGGCCAAAACGACATAATAGTGAGAACTGGAAACTATCAGGAAGGTGTCTTGTGTGAGGTGTATCATCATTTACATAAATGATATAATGGTTCAAGGACATCGTGTCTACCATTTAATCAGTAAGGTAAATACATTTTCAAAAAGGAAGGTTCAAAGAGTAACATCTACCTATCCTATTCAAACTCCAACTGTAGAGCTTTATCACCTGTGCATAGAATGAGACTAGTTTAATTTATTCATGTGGGGGATTGTTGGGTTTGTAATGGCAACTGTTACAAAAACCTTTTAGTTTTGTAAAAGTTCTTTTAATTGAATAAATTAAATAAGTTTAATTTTTGTTTTAATTATTTGTTTTCAGTTTCTTTTTTAGTTTTCTATATATATATATATATATATGTATTTTGTTTTGAGGTTAGTAACACGAGAAACTAACAAGAGAAGAGTATTTCAGTATATGTTTTGGGTTTTTTAAAAGAGTGGTGATAAAATTTAGGTATTTTCCAAGTTCAAAGTTAAATCTTTGGTGGTGCTAAAACTAAAGATTGAGAGTGTCCGTTGTATCCTGGGAGACGATCGTCAACGAACCATTCGCACCAGTGGGAACGAAATCGTTCTTAAGAAAACTATGGTATTACACAGATCTCGGAGTATTATCAAAGGCATTATTTACATATACAAATTCTGTAATATATTTTTCATATATTTCAATTTAGTTTATTAATTTGTAATATATATATATATATTTATAAATATATTGATTAATATTACTGTTACATCTTGGTTTTCAATGAAACCACCTAGGTTTGATTTGGTGAATCTTGATCCAATTGGATTAAATTTTAACCTACAATTTTAGTTACTAGCTTCAATTTTTTTTTTACATATTAATAAACATAATTTAATTTAATATATCATATTTTTTTTTGGTGAATTTAATATATCATATTAAACCATCGACATCATGTCAATCTCATTTTTGGCACTATGTCAATTAGATCAATGTTAGATTAAATTATAACCTACAATTTTAGTTACTACCTTTATATTTTTTTTTACATATTAATAAACATAATTTAATTTAATATATCATATTAAACCATCAACATCATGTCAATCTCATTTTTGGCATTATGTCAATTAGATCAATGTTAGATTTTAAAATCGATGGTTTAAATTGCAAAATACTGAAACTAAAACATACCAAATTATAATTAATCCAAAATAAATAGGTTATAAAAACCATATAACCGTGGGACACAAATTCATTGAGAAAAATTCTATCTAAATTAAGAATTCCTAAGTTTAGTTTTATTTTTATCTCAGGTAAATATATATTGTTCTCAAATGTATTTGTCTCGATAAAATGAAGCTTGGAAAATGGGGAATTAACTAAATACTTTTCTCAAAAAATAGAAAATAAATAGAAAGATCATTTTGTTTGTACTTGGAAATTGGATAAATTGACTTATATCTAGGGGTGATGTTAATTCGATTTGGTCGCTTTTTTGTATTTTTTTTTTACAAAGCGAACTAAGCTAAACCATGGAAAAAAAAAATGGAACCAAACTGACCATCATCAATTCAAGAATTTTCAAAATTATATTTCTTTCAACTTTCGGACATATTTTTCTAAATTTGAAAATATGATTTTCTGAACTCTTACTTTTTCATCTCCAAATAATACAACCTAAATACCAAAAAATTATAACTTTTCTTAAAAAAGTAGATTCTCACTGACTTTATCATTTGTCAAACAGAGCCTCAATTTTTTAAACAATGGGACTAAGATTTCCCATTTAATACAAATTGTTTAACCAACAAGGACGGTTACGCAATTGAACCTTAGCTAAATATTCCTCATTATAAAATGAAAGGCTCTTAATATATATATATATATATATATATAGAGAGAGAGAGAGAGAGTAAGTTTTTTATCAGGATATTACAAATTTATTTAAATAAGAGATATCTACGAAATAAAAATTTAACTATTAAATAAAATAATAATTAGCATTTGAATTTAAATTTAAAATCCAAGATGGGAACACTTAGCATTTGTTATGTAACCATTTCTTATTTATTAAAGTCAGAGAATTCTTACCTATAATTTTTTTGTATATATATAGTCGTTTTTATTTGGCGATGTCATCCTGATTACATGTAATCAAATAATAATTATGCAGCATAAACTATGTGATGTCATTGAATATAATATTTTCCTATATATAGATTCTATTGTAATTCGAGATATTATAGTGAAGTACAAGCAACTCCTACCTCTAGCTTGTATGAGGCACACCGAAAGATGACCAGGTGCGAATGCAAATCTACCAAGCATGAAAAGTGAAAGTTCTAGGAAATTTTTAGAATTACACCAAAATAGGATATAAAACGTGGGTGAAAAATCGACGTTTTAAGTGTTTACATGATAGACACAAACCGTCGTCTAATTAAGTGTCGTCGATAGTCATAAAATATAGACAACGATTAAAAATCGACATCTAAAACATTATTACGACGGACTACACCATCGTCTAAAACCACGCCGAAGCCACGTGGTCGCTACGCGGCAAATATATAGACGACGGTTTATATATATACCGTCGTCTATGTTTAGTATAGACGATGATTTTTATATATAAACTGTCGTAGATGTTTCAGTATAGCCGACATTTTTTTTTTAAATCAATTTATACAAAATTATATTAAATATTAAATATATTCTAATTACAAAACTCTTATACAAAATTACTAATTAAATCAAAACTCTCATATACAATTTTTCACACAAAATGTGCACATTATATGCACGGGTAGTTCATACATATCATCGAATTTAATACATATCATCTGGTTTAATATATATCACCGGATAATTTATATAATTTCCGATTATATACACAATATACAAATTAACAACCAACTTATCAAATACATTCAATATTCAAACTTTCTAATGAACGAGTTAGGCCCGTCATATACAAATTAACAACCAGAAGAACACAATATATTCAATATTCAAACTTTTCAATACACGAATTCAAACATGTTCACGAAATAATACATTCACAATTTGTTAAAAACAATTTAAATAGATTGCCGAGTACTAACCTTAAAAGTTTTGGGTTAAAAATCATAAATATTCTGTGAAATGAAGAAGTAATCTGACCACAATGGAGAAGAGGAGGAACGGCGACCACAGTGGAGAAGAAGAGGAAACGACAACCACAATGTAGAAGATGAGCAAACAGCAACGGGTACTTTAGGGTTTCTAAAGAAGTGAGGGAAAATGATAGAGGATGAGGCATGTAAAGAACAAAACAAGGAGTTAAAAACGACGGATAAAAGCTAGGCCCGTCGTTTTTACCTCGATAACACTGCTACAAAACGGCACCGTTTTGATAAAAACGACGGGTCCAGAGCCAGACTCGTCGTTTTTTTATTTACCCAGCAAGGGGTAAAAACGACAGTTTTGAAATAGAACCGTCGTTTTTTTTTTTATTCTTTTCTTATACCCAGGAAGGGGTAAAGACGACGGGCCTAACTTAGGCCCGTCATTTTTACCCAGATAACACGATAGTTTTGTAATGGAACCGTCGTTTTTACTCCAAACGGCTCCGTTTTGTGTAAACATGACGGTTTTGTCTATGGAACCCTTTGGAACCATTGTATATAGCCTACAACCAATACACGTGACATCCACATGCCTTTTGACATTATAAATGACAGTTTTTATGGAAAACCGTCGTTTATAACATAGACTAAAAATGACGGTCCTCATGGGAACAGTCGTATATAGCCTACAACCAAGACAAGTGGCATCCACGTGTCTTGGGGCATTATAAACGACGGTTCCAGTGGGTAACCGTCGTTTATAACCTACAACAACAACGGCGGTTCTTCCTAAACCGTCGTTTATTATCGCTCTCAAGAGTTAATAACCGTTGTTTTAATGTATCAACGTTGGTTACTCCGAAAACCGACGTTTATATAGAATTCATAGCCTTCATATATGACATCTTTTTGTAGTAATGTTAGTTTGTGAATGTAGAAATATTATAGGGTAAGACTATCCATGAACAAAATCCAAGTAAGTCATTTACCAAAAAAAAGAATCCAAGTAAGTCTCTCTCACCTTAGCTATCCTCCTTGAATTTCTATCACATGCCAAAATATATTCGGTCAATATTAATATTCCCTATACATCGCAATCGTTTAATTTTCTCATTTCTTCTTAACTTTATTTCACAGCACATAAGTCAAATTAATATAAAATAAGAGAACATAGAGAGAGAGAGAGAGGGTTATCTAACTGCTAACATATGTGTTGCCCCTACAAAATATGCATTAAGAGAAAAAATATATATTACAAGGTTTTTTTTATATATATTTAAATATTACAAGGTAAGTGTTTATATTTTAAAATTAATTTATTTGGATAAGCTATTTGTATAATCACTATTATGATATGTACAATTTTGAGTTTGATATATATTATTTTTAATTTGCAAATTTAGGGGATGAAAAAACTAGGTAATATGTCGTATTTGTATCATGTCGTATCGTGTTTGTGTCAAAATTTATCATTCAAATTCAACATATTAAGCTTTTGTATTGAAATTTGCTAACTCAAACTCTCAAAATACATGTAAATTCGCGGCGTGTTAACTTTGATTTTGTATCGTATCGTGCCATGTCCGTGTCAAAATTTATTTATCCAAACTTGATTCGTTAATTTTTTTTTGTTAAAATATACAAATTCAAATTCTCAAATATATATGTAAATTTGTGTCGTATTATCATTTTGTATTAAAATTTGTCAAATTTTAAAAAACTATGGGGCTCATTAGGCCTCAACCTGCAGACTATGTCGCTATTATACAAAGTTGTTAAACTTATGTTAAGCAATGGATTTAACATTTTATTTGTATCATATTTTGTTTGACTTCATTTTTTTTTTTGCTTAAGCATAAATTTTAGAAGATTATTTATAGTTATATGCCTTATGTATATATTATTTAACAATGAGTCTACTTATTTTTGTCTAGTGAGATTGATCTAGTATAAAGCTGCTCACTCTATGGATTCGAAACACGTCAACTTCTTTTTAAAATAAAATTTAGTCTTACCAGACAAAAAAAAAAATTACTTATTTTTATTACTTAATTAATCTACTTACTTTTGGATTCCTTATTATATATATATATATATATATATATATATTATATTTATATAAATCTTCATCCGCAGGTTCGTATATTTATTTTTGTGAATGGTTTCCAAAGGTATATGAGACAGCCAGGGTGGGGGCACTTCTCATGCCACAACAAGTCAATAATAGACAAGAAAACGCATGGTAGCTTCATGTTTGACCCCCCGCGGAGTCAAGAACTAGGCTACATCAACTTTTTGTTTTTGTTTTTTTCTTTTCCTTAAATGACAATTAGGCTACAGATAACTGGTCAACCAAGTGAAAGTCCTACCAAGCTGTTTGCTTTTTCAATAATTTCTAATAAAACCCATCTTTCTCATTTACTTATTCTAATTAATTCATGAGCTTACCAATATCTATAGGATGTGTATTCTGTTGAATTACAATTTTTTAAGAAAATTTAAGTTTATTTTTTTTATAGTATATCTCTAATTTTTTTTCTTTACATGTAAGCTCATTTAAATTTTTACATGTGCATTTTCAATCTAGTATTTTTTAATTTTTTTTAAAGCCTTACATATCTTTTTATTTTTAGATGAAATGTTAAATTTTAAAATAATTCTTTTTAACTCTTTAGCTTTGATACTATGTTGAATTTCTACTTAAATTTTTAAGAAGTAAACTATCATATATTTTATATTTTATTTTTAATTAACTTATTATCTACATCCCATATACCCCATGCACTATATACACATATTTATATATATACATATATTTTCAACCTAAACGTAGCATGTTGGATTTCTTCAGGGGAAGTCAACGTTTCCCTTGATAGAAGATTCGTGTTCATTATTTTTTTTATATAAATATTCATTATTTGAGAATCTGTCAATGTTGTTTTCCTGACTTGAAAAGTGGAAATGGAATTTTTTCAAAAAAAGGAAAAAAATTTGAATTTTTTTCTTTAAATTTCTAGGAACCGATCAATATCTTTTATCTCTAACAAGGGAATTTCTGATTTTATTGAATTGGAAATGCTATTATGTTGCACACATCTAAATTCCAATAATATTTTTAGATATGTAAATTCCAATAACAATTGTGAGTGGATTATACGGATTAACATTGACCACGTAAGCATCCTCAAGATCATAATATAAGTGTGTGAGTGTAAATATATATATATATATATATATGCTCTAAAAATATGGTTATATATATATATATATATCTAAATATGGTTATTTTTTATTAAGTCAATATCATTATTGCATTAGACTAACATTCAATGTTATTTTTTTTCTTATAGAAAGATTAATATTTGTTCAAGCATAATAAATAATGTTTTTAACATTGTGATAATGCTAGAAAAGTATGAAAAACTATTTCTGAAAATACTAAAAAAAATTAAAAGGTAGGTACAAATACTGTAAAGAATACAAAGAAATATTTTTCCAGAGAAGAACATCATTCACTGGAGGTATAAAAAAATACATATAAAAGTATAGCCCCAAGTTATTTGTAGTTTTGACCATCAAATTATTTGTACATATGTAAAAAAAATAAAAATAAAAATCACTTTTTAAGCATGTATCAAAGAATGTATGAAAAAAAATAAAAATTATTATGTACCGAAGAACGTATCAAATAATCAATTATTGTAAACTCTTTTTATTTTTATTATTTTTAAAATAATTTAAAAAAAATCAAATGATTGATTTGCTTAGTGTCACATGTCATTAATTATATTATAAAAAAGTGAGGTAAATGTTAGAATAGAAGAGCATTTAGATCCTACATATAATCATGTTCACATTAGATTTCGATGATGAGCTTATCATATGATCAACTCCTGTATCTTAGATATATTTCAAAGGCTGATCGAATTTAATGTGCTACTTTGCCAATTATAACAAAAAAATTGATGCAATGTTCTTTCTGAGTTTAATATGCTCATTCATATCCTCGTGTTTCTAAGTAATTATTAATATTATATAAGAAGCAGTTTTAATTTGCATATACTTTTCAATTATTCTGGAAGATAATTAACTTATTAAGGAAACTCCCTTCTCTTGGAGGAAAAAAGAAATGCAAACTCCATTTCAATTTGGCTATCGCGTGAATTGGAATAGTACGGATAAAGACTTTTGGGAATTCATACGTACTAATTACTATATTTCATAGATTGCGTGCGTAATTTATTGACTCAGTCTTCGGTCCTTTGGGACTGCATATGGCTTTTCAGCAGTCAGCCGAATCATCCCCCTCCCTCCTATAACTGTCACATTGACTCCATATTTATCTACCTCTCTCTCTCTCTACATATAAAATTATATATAAATATCCCTTTTTCCTCCGATGTCAAAAACCAAACACTGCTACTCATTTTTTTAATCATATTTTAAGAAACACAACTGTCAGAAAGTAGGGGAATATATATATTGTTTAGTTTTGTCGTTAATTGTTGATTAATTAATGGCAAGGTCAAACCCTGTGGCAGTGAAGGTGGTGCTGATTGATACCCAGTACATTCAAACCGATCCGTCGAGCTTCAAATCCGTGGTTCAGAGCCTCACCGGGAAAGATTCGTGTGTTTCATGGATAGCTAGGAGCTCATTCACTGGTGATGATGCGAAGAGAAAGAGGTCTTCTGCTGCGGTTCATGAGATCAGATCTTCCGGAATTAATGTGGTCGGCCACAGCGGCGGCGACGGCGACTGTGGCAGGGGTACGGATGGTAATAATAATTCTTTGTTGTCCAAAGGAATAATGTCTTCTAAGGATTTGGATACAATGATGCTGGATATGCCTTCGATGGAGGACTTCCAGTATTGGCTTTCGGAACGTTAAAATCATTAATTTCCCATTATTTTTTTCAGCGTTAATTATCAGCGTATTCTGGTGTTAAATATACGAATTAAATTCATTTTCTAACAGTTTTTTGTATTTATATTTTCATATGCGTTAATTTATTATCAATTTCGATTCTTTTGTTTTATGAATATATTAAATTTGATTCTCTCTCTATATATATATATTTTCCGACTCTTTTATACATATATTCTGATAAAAAATTTTGAATTTTTATTTTTATAAGTTTTGATTCAATTGATTCAAATCTATATGGCTATAATGTTAATGTCGGTGGAAATGTACGTTTGATATGTGAAAGATATCAGTTCTGGGGTTTGGCCATAAATGTTGGCTGAGATTGAGTGGCGGGAGAGAAGACACGGTATGCTACATGCAATGAGGACAAGTTTCATCTTGGATATTAATTTATCATTTTGATGCCTTATGGCAAGTGGAATTCACAAACACATATATATCAAATATTAAATCGAATATTTTTTTTTTTCATCTTTGGATAGTTTTAAAATTGAGATTAAAAAAGAAACATTTATAATTCACTGAATTTTGACATAATATGTTTTTTTAAATAAAATTTTAGTATGTTAATAAATTTATATTTAATTACTAAATAATTTTAAATATTAACAATTAATGTGATCTAAAAATTGACCTGAACCTAAATATATATATATATATATCATAAAATTGTGTGTATATATATCATATAACACAATTTTATTAACTTACTAGTACTATTTGTCTGAAGTATTATAAATTTCATCCAACTAAACTAATTCTCTATAATGAAGATAATCTTGATGTTTAATGATAAATTGATCAATTATCTAATGTAAGCATAAAATTGCCTGTTCAAAATTGCAGCATAAATTGATTGCTAGAATTGTGATGATTTGAATACATAAATTTTGATAGCTTAGTTTTTGTTCAAGTGATGATCATAAGTGGTGAAAATACAAACTTTTGTGCTATATTATCATATAATATAATAATATGAACTAAGTAGTCCAATAAATTATTATTATTATTATAATAAACACATTTGTTTTTGCTAAAAGCAGTTTTAGCAGTTAATTATTAGATAACTCATGCCTAAATTTAATCGATTCTAAAATGACATGAAGCTCAATATTTGTTAATAATAATTCGAGTCCACTCAATCTGCTTAATTTTTTACATGTAGAAAAGATTTAAAAAAAAAAAAAAAAAAAAAAAAAAAAACCTTGCTTAATCCGTTTGACTGGAAAAAGTTGATTTTTGCAATGTATGCTTGAATTTTGTTTGTAGAGAAGATTAACTTCTTGTATATAAGTATATTTTTAATAGGTTTAAAATTGAGTTAAATTAAGATGCATCCTTTTTATATATTTTTTGTTGGGTGAAAAAAAAGAAAAAAGAAAAAAAACAAACCGTAATCTAAAAAGCATTGTTGGTTGGAAAAAAAAATGGCAGATTTGAGTTGATAATAAACTTGGGCTTCTGCATCATTAGGTCCATAATTCATAAGGGACAACAAACTTTATACACCGAACTATATAGAAATTACTAAAAAACACGAGTTTTTTTTTTGATATTTTTAATACTTATTTTCTTATATGTAATATTAACAAGGATATCATTAATATATGAAAGAATAACAAGAAAATAATAAACTTGTATATTGAATGATATTGAAGTACTGTATTACACGTTTGTATACAACCATATATATATTGAAAGATAATAAACAATCTAAGAGATATTAGGTGAGATAGAGATAACAACGTGAGATATATACATATACAAGAAGTTTATCTTCTCTAACATCCCCCTTCAAACTGGATGGAGTATTACAGACATGCAGTTTGTCTCTAAGGAACTGAAACCGATGTGTTGACAAAACCTTAGTTAAAATATCTTCAACTTGATATTCACTTGGAACATATCTAACATCAAGGATCCCTGTAAGCACCTTCTCTCGTATGAAGTGGACATCTACTTCAATGTGTTTTGTGCGAGCATGAAAAACTGGATTAGCAGCAAGACTTCCAGCACCTAGATTATCACACCATAGAACCAGCATTTCCTTTATTTGTACTCCCATTTCCCGCAACAAGGCTTGAATCCAAACTAACTCTACTGCACCATTTGCCAAGGCTCGATACTCAGATTCAGTACTAGAATGAGCAACAACATTTTGTTTCTTAGAGGACTAGGATACAAGGTTATCACCCAGATAAATACAATACCCTCCAGTGGACTGCCGGTCATCTATATTCGACACCCAATCTGTATTCGTGTAGTAGTAAAGAGTTTGATGAGTGGATGTTCAAAAATGTAAGCCAACATGCAACGTACCTTTGAGATATCGTAACACACGCTTGCAGGAGATCCAATGAGCATCAGTGGGAGCTTGCATAAACTGGCTTAAGTGATTAACTATGAAGCTCAACTCTGGCCTTGTCAAGAGAATGCATTGAAGCTTATTGTACTTATGTAAAGGAGAGGAGTCAAGAGTTTATTACCGTATATTTGCTTAGTTGGACAAAAGTACTTGCCGGTGTGGGTGATGTCCTACAATCAAGCATATCAGTCTTAGCAAGGAAATCTTTTACATACATAGCTTGTGAAAGGTATAGCCCTGAAGATGTTCTTTCTGCTTCAATGCCTAGGAAAAAGGAGAGAGAGTCGGGATCCTTGAGAGAAAAATGAAGGTTCAACTGTGCAATAAAGCTTGTAATATGTGTGGGATTGGAACCTGTAATTATAATGTCATCAACATACACCAAAACCCAAAGGATATCAGTTGACGTTTGCAGAATAAATAGGAAGGTGTCCATCACTGATCATTTGAAACTCTATGTACAGAGTGTGGTCTTCAATTTATCATATCATGCTCGTGGGGCTTGTTTCAAGCTGTAGAGAGACTTGTGCAATTGGAAAACATGATTGAGGAATACAAAGTCAAGGAAGCCTTCCAGTTGAGCCATATAAATAGGTTGAAGTAATTGTCCATTAAGGAAAGCATTGTTGATATCTACCTGTTTAATCATTCAATTATTTGTCACAGCAAGAGAAAAGACTAACCGAATGGTGCATGGTTTGATGACTAGACTGTATGTTTCTTTGAAATCAATACCGGGATTTTGATGAAATCCCTTTGCTACAAGCCCTGCTTTGAATCTGTTTGTGGAGCCATCTTCATTTTGCTTGAGTTTAAATACCTAACGGTTTCCAAAAATATTCATATCGGGTGTAAGAGCAAGGGTCCATGTGTTATTTTTGGCAAGTGCGTGGAGTTCATCCTTCATTGCTTGTGTCCACCGACTGTGAGAGGAGGCCTCCTTTATATTTTGAGGTTCAGTTGTGTCTAATTGTTTTTGTGGTTGACACATGAGGGCCTTTTTCTTGAACACACCTGCTTTTGACCGAGTAGTCATTTAATGGGTTGAAATCAGTTTAGGGAGGGGAAGATCAATGTGAAAATTGATTGTAGGAGGAGAGGAAGTATCGGTTGGTGAATTAGAAATGCTATTGTCGACAGTCAAAGGAGTAGGTGAAAATGACAAAATTCTCTTGCATAAAGTGCTAGATTGAGGACTCATTGTGTGCACTTTAGTGGGTAGGGTAGGTAGTGTGGCTGGAGAGGAAATAAAATTGGAACCATTGGATGTGGTTGGAGAAAGTGACGGTGACAACATGTGAGTTGGTGAAGGATTCTCAATTTGTTGCCGTGTAGGATTAATTGGAGGAGATTCTCTTGGAGCACCTTGAACTAAGGATGGACTTGTACCTGAAAAGGGAGAATGAAATAGAAAAGCAAGGGAATTGATAGGAATATTAGAATTAGTTTTGCCAGATATTTGAATCCCTGTGGTTTTTGAAAAAGGATAATTTGTTACATTAAAAAGAGCATTTGGGGTTATGTATATTTTGCCAATTCTCAAATTTTCGCATTTATAACCTTTGTGAATGGAACTATACCCCAAAAAAACACAACTCTCAGAATGAAAAGAAAATTTTCTTTGATTATAAGGGCGAAGAAAAGGAAAACATTCGCACCCAAAGCTTTTCAAAAAGGAGAAATCAAAGTTTTTATTAAACAATTTTTCTAAGGGGGATTTATTTTGTAAAATTTTAGTTGGCAACCGATTAATTAAAAAAATAGTAGTTGAGCATGCATCCCACCAATATGACATAGGAAGACTACTGTGAGCAAGAAGAGTCAGTGTTGTTTCAGTGATGTGCCTGTGTTTTCTTTCAATTTTGCCATTTTGGTTGTGTGTGTGTGGACAAGAATGCTGAAATTTAATCCCAAAATTTGATAAAATCGGTTTTAAAGATCTATATTCACCCCCCGTTTAGATTGATTTTATTTTTATTTTTATTTTTCGCTAATAAATGTTTTCAACAAGCAATATAAATTGCAAAAAACAATTTTGACCTCTGATTTTAATTTTAAAAGGTAGATCCAAGAAAAACGAGAAAAATCATCCTAAAAAAGAACATAATACCTTTATCCTTCATTAGATAGTACAGGAGTAGTGCCCCAAACATCTAAAAATACTAATTTTAATGGCTCTTTACTTATATATTTAGAATTAGAAGTAAATAAGTGATAAGATTTACCAAGAGGACAAGTAGAACAAAAATTCTTTTTATTATTGATATCAATAGTAGGAAAATTATTAGAAATAATCCGCATAACATTCAAAGAAGGATGACCAAGGCATAAATGCCAAATATCATTATTAGAGATACTAGAATTGAAGCAACTAAATTCAGAAAGCATAGCAACATTGTTTGAAATAGAAGATAAAGAACTAGGAAAAGAAATTTGATAAAGTCCATCCTTAAGTGGTCTTCGAAGTAGAAGTCTCCTCATAATTGGATCCTTAACATAAACAAAATGAGAATCAAACTCAACAATCACATTATTATCATTAGTCAATTTAGCAATGCTCAAAAGATTCTTTTTTATGTGTGGAACATGTAATATATCATTTAAATGAAGAATTTTAGAAGCTGTGTGCAAAGTATTGGAACCAATATTGGCTATAGACAAACCTTGGTCATTGCCTACAACAAGCTTCTCAAGCCCACCATATTCAGATTTGTGTTGTAAATGAGACAAATCTACAGTAACATGATTAGTGGCTCCACTATCCATAAGCCATTCAGGGGTAGCAGCAATTTCAGGTGAGGTATAATAGGCAGAGGAATTATTCAACACATTATTCTGATTAGAGGCAGGAGATGAATTATGGGAATTAGAGGAAATAAACTCTCTGTCAAACCGGTGGTAGCAGTGCATCACTGTGTGACCAAGTGTAAGGCATAACTGACAATAGGGATGTCCAAATCCTCGACCACAGCCACACCCCTTTTCTAGGAAACTTCCTCCTCCACGGTTTTGATTGTAGCCATAATTGTCATCTCCACGGTTTGAACATGGACCATACTTCTGTCTTCGTTGAGTGTGATTTGGAGGGTGTCGGTTAATCACATGGGCATAAAGTGGAGGTACAAGAGAAGCAGTTGTTTGTACCCAAATTTCTTGACTGAGAAGGAGAGCTAGAACATCTTTAATTGCCATGGGCAACCGGTTGGAATTGAGATTGGCCACCACTACATTATATTCAAAAGGTAATCCTTGAAGTAAATACATAATAAAATCCTCTTTGCTTACCATATAACCGTCCATAGCTAGGCCATCATAAATTTCTTTCAATTTAGTGTAATAAGCCGTGATAGTAAGTCATTCTTTGCTCACAAATTAAAGCTACAATCGGAGTTGCATCATGTAGGCTCGAGATTTACTGCCAAACGGGGGGTTCAGTGCACTCCACAAGCCAAAGGATGTATCGGGATCGGTCACAAGCACCTGCACTTCGGGTTCAATGGATGATCGGATCCAACCAAGCAAATCTTGGTCCAATTGGCGCCATAGGAAGAAATCTGGATTGGCACTTGATGTGATGCAATTTATATATATTTTATGTACCTTTGAGCATGTTTTGTTCACTTAAAATTGATTAATTTGTATTTTTCTATGTTATAGGTGGATTTAAGCTTAAAGAGATGAAAAATGAAAAAACAATGGCAAAATCGTTATTAAACAGAAAAATGAAGAAACAATGGTAAAACCGTAATTAAGCAGTTTTTGGCATCAATTGGCAGTAAGCACCAAGGGCATGCCCAGGCGCCTAGTTGGGCTCGAATTTGGTTGTTAATGTACTTTTTTTTTATCATTTTTAACCCTAGACTTTAGTATAAATATGCTTTATGATTGTTGTAAAGAAGAGCCGACTTTTAGACAATTTTTACCATTAGAATTGAATTTTTCTCACAAGTTTGTGCTTCTAATATTCTATTCTTGGGTAAGAGTAATTCTAAACTAGTTATGCAATTGTGAGACTTATTTTTTATTTCAATCCAATTTAATCATTTAGTTTATTTTTCTATGTTTATTGTTTATATTTTCAATTTCTTATAATTATAATTTGGATATGTTATTTTTATTTGAGATTAGATTATTGCTAAATTGAATTATCAATCGTATTGGGTTTTTAATAATTAGTAGCAAATAGACTTTAATGGTTATGATCCCAGTTTCTGTTAATTGTCTATGAAAAATATAAATTAGATTAAGACTTTGCAACGTTTGTAGAGTTTGTCTTTATTTGGCTTTTCTCTTGTTCTTGATTATTTATGAGATAAATTCAGGTTACGTTGATTCTAAATTTAATTTCAGAATTTATAACTAATTCATGATCGTATCTGAATTAGTTTATTTTAGTGACAAATATAGAATAATTAGGTTGTGCCAATTATTTATGCCAAACTGAATAAAGAATTGGAATTTTTATGTCTATGATCAATTGTTTACTAGTCTTATGAATTATTATGATCCCAAGAGTTTCTCTTATTTATTTCTTTTCAGTATTTACTAGTTTTGATTTAATTTAGAATATTTTGCAAGCAATCTAAAACCCCACATTTTTTTATATTTTTAGTTTAGTGTTTTACTAGGATAGACTTTAAATTGGAATTTAACACAGTCCCTGTGGATTCGACTTAGACTTGCCACTACTATAGTTCTGGTAAATTCAGTATTATAATTTTAGTGTTTATGACTCACATCAGCACTTGTAACTGGTGGTGTATCACTGGAAGTATCATCGAGTTGTTGAGTAATAAGTTCCAGTGATATATGAATTGCTAATTAATAAACCTTTCAAGATTGCTACCTATAATGGCTGGAAAAATTTGAGTTTTCCGAAGAACAATTTTTTTATTATCTAACTTGTAAGGAAAATTATAATTAGGTAAAGTAACTTGATTTAATTGAGGGAGGGAAGAAGAAAAAGAATTAGTTTTAATTAGAGACATGACTTTCGACTTTGGCTTTGATACCATGAAAGAATAACAAACTTGTATATTGAATGATATTGGGGCTCGTTTGGTGACATGTATAGAGATGTATTATTTAGACGTAATGTATTAATTTTAGTTAGTACTGTGTTTGGTGTTAGTTTCGTATAGGATTATATAATACACTTTAAATTTTTTAATACAAGATATGATGTATTACTAATACATCAAAATTTCTTTGTATTAAATAATACACCTCATTATTTTTTTTTGCAAATGTAGATTTTTCTATACATATTTTTATTTTATTTTTCTTCTTCTTGGGGCATGTCCACTTTCAAATTTTTGAATTTTTTTTATTTTTTTTTTCCGCTAGCCAAATGGTAAATTTGTTAGTATTGAAAACATATATTCTTTTATATCGTCATTTTAGATTATGTTTGTAATTTTTATTGTTTTGTCTACAATTTTTGCTAGCCAAGCTTAAAAATAAGAGAGCGAAAATGAAACCCACAATCTAAGTTATATATACTATTAATTTGTTTTTAATATTTTTAGAACTCACAAATGATAAGTATTAAAAATTTAAAGATTAAAAATTAAAAACTTTAATAAAATTAAAAGTTAAAAATTAAAAGTTTTATAAAAGTTAAAATTTAAAATTTAAAAGATTTAATAAAAATTTAAGTTAAAAGTTAAAAATTTTAAATTTTAATAAAATAGTCCAATAAAATACTATAGTATATCAAACATCATATTGTATATCCATTTTAATACAATTTTGTACCAAACATATGAGATGTATTATATAATACATTACAATACAATTCAATACATTACAACACAATCTAATATAATACAACGTATCAAACGAGCTCAATACTGTATTACACGTTTATAAACAGTCAAATATATACTGAAAGACAATAAACAACCTAGCTAACAAATATTAGGTGAGATAGAGATAACAACGTGAAATATATACGTATACAAGAAGTCTATCACCTATTTAGTAATTATCTATCTAACAATAAATATATATAATTTTGGAATATTTAAAAGTTCATTATTTTTTTTTTCTTTTCATGTCAAGTTTAGATGGAAAATAAAACCGTTAAAAAAAATTCTTTCATTATTCTTCTTTATCTTTATTTTTTCACTCATTTTTAAGTGTCCAAATAAGGAAATTGAATCATTTTCTTTCTTTTAACTCTCATTTTACCAATTCAAACACAGTGTAAATTATTAAATAATCCACTAACAACCCATTAAGTTCAATTATATAGAATTTTTTAAATAAAATCAAAATAATTATATTAGAATAGTTAAAATCAAAATAATCAACACAAAATTATATTTAATTATATTTACAGACTTAAATATTAAAAATGAACTAAAATTATATATAAGAAACTAAATCTTACTAATATCAACAAGTTATATATAAATATTTAATAAATGTAATATACATTAAGAGATATTTTTCTTAATGTGTTAATGGGTTGTTATCGTGCTATACTGTTAACAATTTGTGTTGGTTTTGTTACGAATCCGACAATATTAAAGTAAAACCCAAACACGGATAGTATCATGGGAGTTTGTGTTATGATAAATTTGTCAGAAGTTTTCAGTGGACCTTTATTAATCTTTCCTGTTAGTCATTATGTTCATTTTCTAACTTTTAGCTTTAATTAGTTTTCTTTCAGAAACTGGCAATGAATAATATTTGACATTTCTTTCAATTGAATTTTCTATCTTGAACTTACCTTCTGACGTAGGAAGGCCGATTATAAAACTAGAAACTAAGCTTAGAAGATAAAAAGAAATTATCTGTAAGCTTTAATCAAAGTTTCATTAATTTGCAGAAGCTTCAAGCTTCAATTTACAGTGAAAATGGCGTAAAAGTAGATCTGCTCTAGGAGGAAGACGAATGCAGCTTAACTACTGTTCATTCGGTTCCTCAACAGATGACACGTGTTGACCAAGGAAGAAAAGAAAAGGCTATCCCTTTTAACTAAGAATGACACCATTCTAGCTATCTCAACTTAAGGAAATAAAAAGAACTAAACGGCAAAGCTTGAATACTTAAAATGCAGGAAACCAAAATAACACAGCAACATCCCAAAATGCTAAGACCCTTCGTGAATTAGAACATTTCTCCCATTTGTTACAAAATAGGGCTTGAGCCCGAGAGAGAGAGAGAAATGCCCAAATGTGTGATCTTTGGCCGACCCTTGTAGGAGACCCTTCGTCAATCACCTCGGGTTTGTTGAAGACTCGACCATGAGTGAGGAAGAGGAGGTTGAAGCGGAGTCCAGCGGGTGATATTCAGTCAGATTGGCCACGTTGAAATTGGAGGAAATGTTGAAGCCCGATGGGAGGGTGCTGGCATAAGCATTGTCAGAGAACTTCTTAGCAACGCGACAAGGTCCAATACGCTTCTCTCAGAGTTTGTGGTAAGTCCCCACGGGAAACCGATCATTTCTTAAGTATACCATAACAAGGTCACCGACATCGAAGGTTTTGAATCTTCAATGTTGATCGGCAGAGGACTTGTATTTTTCATTAGAGTGTGCAAGTTGTTCAGTCACCTTGTGATGCATCTCAGTGATTCGGGTAGCCAAGTCACTAGCTGGTTTGTTAACCCTACTAGGATTAGCTGCAAGATCTGTGATGTTGTTAGGAATATGTGTATAAACAATAGAAAATGGACACAAACCAGTTAACTGGTTGGTCATTTTGATTGTAAGCAAACTCAGCATGTGCTAGGGCTGAGTCCCATTGTTTCGGCTTGTCTCCAACAAGACTCTGTAACATATTTCTGAGAGTTCAGTTGACTACTTTGGTCTGGCCATCAGTCTGTGGATGGTAGGCATTGGAGAACTATAAAGTGGTGTCAAACCGATGCCACAAGGTTCTCTAGAAGTGACCAATGAATTTGACATCTCGATCCGAGGTGATGGTTTTGGGAATACTATGGAGATGAACAATTTCCCTGAAAAAAAGTTAAGCCATATAGGTGGCATCAATGGCCTTTTTACATGGTAAAAAAATGCACCATTTTTGAAAACCTGTCACCACCACTAAAATAGAGTCAAACCACCTTTGAGTCTTGGATAGCCCCAGTATAAAATCCATGGATAGGTCTTCCCAGATTGTATGTGGGATAGGTAACGGAGTGTACAACCCTGTATTTTGAGAGGTACCCTTAGCACTTTGACAAATGCCACACCTTTGTACAAAATGTGTCACATCTCTATTGAGATGTGGCCAATAAAATCTTTCTTCCAATAATAGGATCATTTTGTCTCTGCCCGTGTGTGCTGAAAGTCCCCAGCATGTAAATTCTGAATAAGCTGAAGCATGAGTGATCCTTCGGGTATGCAGAGAAGTTGTCCTTTGAACAAAAATCCATCATGTAGATGGTAAGTTCCCACGGGCTCATGTAAGGCTATTTTGTGCCAAATAGGTCCAAAATCCTTGTCTTCTTGGTATTGATCCTTGATAGTGTCAAAATTTATCATTTGAGTCTGCATAGTAGTGATTAGGGCCACCTTTCGGCTAAGAGCATCAGCAACCTTATTAAGCACTCCCAGATTTATGCTTAAAAACATAGGGAAACTTTTGGATAGTCTCGATTCACCTTGCATGCATTGCATCAATCCTTTTTTGGGATTGAATGTATTGCAGCGCCTTATGGTCATTATGAATAATAAATTGCTTCACCACTAGATAATGTTCCCAATGTTTGAATGCCCGAACCAGAGCATATAATTCTTGAACATAGGTTGTCCACTTTTGTCGTGCATCACTGAGTTTTTCACTAAAATACTCAATAGGTTTGCCCTTTTGAGTTAGAACAACTCCAATTCCTGTCTTGGATGCATCTGTTTCTAGTTCAAAAACTTTGTCAAAATCTGGTAAAGCAAGGACAGGTGCTTCACTCAATTTTTGTTTTAGAGCAGCAAAGCTGTCATCCTGTCTAGGCCCCATTTCAAACTTCCCTATTCTTCAAACAATAAGTTATAGGACCGGCTATAGAGCTGAAACCCTTGATGAATCTTTGGTAAAAAGTAGCAAGACCGTGGAAACTTCTGACTTCAGTGATTGAGGAGGGAGTTTTCCAGTCTTGTATTGCTTGGTCCTTGAGTGAATCGATTTTAATTCCTTCATTGTTGATGTTGAACCCCTAAAACAGTAACTCTTCACTTAATGAGGTTTAGGTAGAGTTTATTCCTTTCCAAAGTTTGAAATACCTGCTGTATGTGGTTGAGATGTTCCCTCTTGGTTTTGCTGTAAATGAGGATGTCATTGAAGTATACAACCACAAACTTCCCCGTGTAAGGCTTCAAAATTTCATTCATAAATCTCATGAATGTACTGGGGGAATTACAAAGTCCAAAGGGCATCACCTGCCATTCAGAGTCCTTGTTGCATTTTAAACGTAGTTTTCCACTCATCACCAGGTCTGATCCGGATTTGGTGATATCCACTCCTCAAATCCAATTTGGAAAAATATTAAGAACCACCGAGTTTGTCTAGCATGTCCTCAATCCGAGGGATGGGGAAGCTATATTTCACTATAATCTTGTTGATAGCCCTACTATCAACACACATTCTTGCACTGCCATCCTTCTTTGGAATCAACAAAGTTGGTACGGCACACGGGCTAAGGCTCACTCGGATGAAGTGTTTTTGCAGCAAGTCATCCACAATTCCCTATAACACTTGAGCTTCTTTAGGGTTCATTCTATAGTGGGGAAGGTTAGGAATAGAAGCTCCCGGGATGAGGTCTATTTGATATTGTATGTCTCTAAGGGGTGGGAGGTGATCGGGTAGGTCTTGAGGAGTGATGGATTTGAATTTGGAAAAAAGTTGCTGGATGGGTTGGGGAAGTAGTTGGTAATCTGAGATGTTAGGTTTGGTTTGAGCCGTGGCAATGATATCAAAAAAATTGATTGGTTTCTTTTGTTTCATTCAGAAATTTCTGGCCTGATTTGGAGTAATGTAGTTGGTTTGGTGTGAGTTTCTGGCTATGGGGTTGCTGTTTTGGTAGAGGCCATAGGGTTACAAGATGTCTTGGGAGTATGAGAGGTCAAAACATGTGGGTTTTGCTACGTAAAATGACCACTTTCTTTCTTTTCCACTGAAAAGAATAAGTATTGTTTCTACCATCATGAGTCACCGAGTTGTCGAATTGCCAAGGTCGACCTAGTATTAGGTGACACGTATCCATATCTATTACATCACAAGCTAACTCATCCAAATACCATTTTCCAATGCTAAAAGGAACTTTGCATAGGTCGGAAACCTTAGTCTTATTGCCCTTCTTAATCCATCCCACCGAGAGTTTTTACTAAGGCTTTAGACACAATATTCTCACTGCTGCCAGCATCTATGATCACGTCACACACTCTTTTGTTAATGGTGCACTTGGTCCCAAAAATGGAGTGTCTTTGACCTGAACTATTTTGCCTTGGTGTCAACAAAATTTTCTGCACAATGCATAGTAAGGGCTCCCCTTGATCCTTATCAACCAGCTCCACTAAGCCTTCATCCCTTTCTTCTACCTCCACAAATTCACCACTGTCACTCTCTGCATTGTCTAAATTCTCTATTAGGTTCACAAGTTTTCGGAGTGGAGACTCATTGGATTTGTGTCCGGGTTGGTTGCACCTAAAACACTTTAAGGGTTGTGGTTTGGCATATGGATTTTGCGGTTTTGGGTTTGAAAAGGGGGGTTTTTTGTTTGGTTTAAACTGAGTGTCTGGTGGTGTAGAAATATGGGAAAAGGGTCTTGGTTTGTCACTTTGGATTTCATTAGGGGGTCTCCATTTGATAGGAGCCTTAGATGCTGATCTTAGCAACTGTTTCTCAACCTTGGCAGCAAGGTTAATGGTGTCATCTAGAGTCCACACCGGACTCAATTCAAGCTTATCTTGAATCGGAATACTGACGCCTGTAATGTATCGGAAAACTAGTTGGTCATCACTCTCGTTTAGATTGTTCCTTGCACTAAGTCTGCAAAACTCCTCCGTGTAGGAATCGACACTTCTGTTTTGTTGAGTGCATTGGTGATACTTCTGAAACAGAACCCTGCTATAATCATTAGGTAGGAACCTAGATTTGAGTAATTTTCTCATTTTTGGCCAAGACTGTATAGGATTTTTGCCTTCTCTTCTCCTATTTCCATTCAGTTGTTCCCACCAAGCTGATGTACCTCCTTTAAATTTATAGGCTACTAACTTGACCTATTTTTCCTTAGGAATATTCATATATTCAAAGATTCAACATAAGTCAACTAGTCTTGAACTCTTCTATGCCAAGATGGCCATCAAAATGCTGAATATCTACTTTCATTTTGAATTCAGAGGGTTGATGGTCGTACCTGTATGGTTCCCTATAAGTGGGTCTAGTAGGGGTTGTGCCACCAAGGAAATCAGATTCTTCATCTGAATTAGACACATATGTGGGCTGGTGGGGAAACCGAGTCTAGTGGGTGGGTGGTAGGTGGAGCTGGAGGTCGAGGTCGATTGGGGAATGGTGTGTAAGTTTGGGTAGAATTTGGTTGAAAAGGTGTGGGTGTGTGGGAAATAGATGGTTCAAGACAGATCTAAGGGCGTGAGCAAGGAATTTCTTGCACTTGCGACCTATTAACACCTGAGTTCTTCACAGTTCCAGTAGTGAGGATAGCACAAAGCTGTTTAATCTCACCTGCGAAATTATCTAGCTTCTGTTCTACCCCCATGATGGATGCTCGTAAGGTCATCATGCTCTAAAAGTCATCAGAGGCATGGATACTACCCTCGCTGGAGTTAGACATCTGAGAATCACATAACCAGATGCTCTGATCCCAACTAACATAGGAAGTCTGATTAATAAAACCAAAAACTAAGCTTAGAAGATAAAACGAAATTATCTGTAAGCTTTAATCAAAGTTTCATTAATTTGCAGAAGCTTCAAGCTTCAATTTACAGTGAAAATGGTGTAAAAACAGGTCTGCCCGAGGAGGAAGACGAATGCAGCTTAAATACTGTTCATTCTGTTCCTCAACAGATGACACGTGTTGACCAAGGAAGGAAAGGCAAGGCTATCCCTTTTAACTAAGTAGAATGGCATCGTTCTAGCTATCTCAACTCACGGAAATAAAAAGAACTAAACAGCAAAGCTTGAACACTTAAAATGCAGGAAACTAAAATAACACAACAACAGCCCAAAATGCTAAGACCCTTAGTGAATCAGAACATTTCCCCCATTTGTAACAAAATTAGGGCTTGAGCCCGAGAGAGAGAGAGAAATGCCCAAAGGTGCAATCTTTGGCCGACGCTTGTAGGAGACCCTTCGTCACCTTCTTTTCAAAAACTTACAGGATCATTGATTGAATGATAAGTTTAATTTCCTTTTCCTCATGTCTCTCTCAAGTTCCACTTTGTATCTGAATCATTTCTCTAATTCGTTTATGTAAATGAGAATTAATTTCCTTTCATTTCATAAAGTAAAAAACATATATCTGCACCATTGACGCACATAGTCAAAAATAGGCAGGCAATAGTGCATGTTTGGGAACCATCCTAAAAAAGTAGAAGCCATTCACTTGAGGGTGCATGTGATCTATCCCATCAATAAATTAAAAATTTATCACAATTCCATTTAAACGATATCCAATCGTGCTTTTCATTTCATCAACTGTCTTATCTTATATCATGGTAAGCTTTTCTTCATAAATTAATGTTTCGAAACTCAACATTCTCTATCATACTTTTCTTACATATTAATAAAACTATTGTATACATATAAATAATTTTCTTTGGAAAATTCAATGCTTGCTCTCTCTTGTCCTCAGACATCCAACCTTTGATGTTTAAGAAAAGTATAAAAGAAATGATGATTTATCTTCTAAACTTATATAACTTAAATTTTTGAAAAAAATAATAATTCAAAAAATACATGTAAAGATCCAAAATGAGCACAAAAAGACCGAAACTACATGTGTTTTTGATTTTTGGGTGAAGGTGTTTAGTTTTTAACCTAGATGAGTTTTGATTTGGTTCTGTAACAAATTGAATTATCATTTCTCCCATAAGCTATGAGAGGTGGTTTATCATTTTTTATATTTTTTTTCTACAAATTCTCCTCACATATATGTCCAGCCCCTCTTAGGTCATTACATGTAAATTTTTTATTGTTGGAGTTGTTGAGTTTTGAATATAAAATCTTTTAGACATTTGATTCAGATACTAAATTGAACAGTTATTTCTTCCAAAAATATTAAAAAAAATGACAGATTTATCTCATAAGAACTTATAAGAGAGTAATAGATTCCTTGGAAAAAAGTATATCTTTGATCAAACATGTACATGTGGTATGTTAACTTACGATACTCATATGCGTACTTTCAATACGTCTTTCTTCCATGAATGCTACCTTTTTCCACACCATTTTTTTGTTCTTTAAAAAAGCATGATCTTTATGTAAACTTCTTTTGGAATTTTCTCCCACTTACACATGCAAATCCCCTTACATGAATAAAAAAAAAGGAAAAAAAAATGAAAAAGAGATAGCATTGACCAACTAACAAAAGGATATTAAAAAAAAAAAGAAGAAAAAAAAACTTATTTTAATATTTTCCCTTTGCTATTTAATATATTTAACCCTATATATATATATATATATATATATATAGAGAGAGAGAGAGAGAGAGAGAGAGAGATGGTTTTTTTTTTCTTTCTAATTAAGAGTGTTGGGGTTTTAAATTGCAAAGGAAAGGGCTTGAAATGACGACAATGAGTACTTTAAATCAAAGGGACTTTGAGATGTAAGCTTTTCTTTTTATCTTCTTTAACCGGCCGCAGTAAGATCACATGCATGACCGGGTTAATGCATGCCAGTTTGTCTATCTTTGCCTTTCAGATTCATAGTCCTAGCACAACGAAGACGATAGAGAGGATAGAGCTATCGGGCCACCTTGAAATTCATCTACCTATGCTACTAACTACTTTTCAACGTACACGTTATTATCTACTAATCATATTATAAATATATATTGATAGTTGTTACTTGCTTGATTAAATTTTTAGTATATATTAAGCTATAACTCGGCACTATTGTTCTAAAAGTTTGGCACCTCTTAAAAGGAGAAAATCCACAAACAAAAAGCCTACTGAAATAAGTAGAACCTACGACGCAGTAACATGTATTAAATGCAGAACTTACCGCTTTGATATATTATGTTAAACTAACATTTGTGTTCTTATAAATTTAAATTTATTAGAGATAAAGCAGAATTAGATTATATACTCTAACAATTTTGAATCGTAAATTGAAATGACACTTATCACATGTCAATGTGATTTCATTTTGGGTTGAAAACAAGCATATAATATATACATTTTTTGTTTCTTCTTTTGGCCCCGCTTGTATTATTTTTCTGTTTAATTTCTTACTTTTCATCTCTTCCAAGTCATGAAACATTAATGAACTGCATGCAACCTTTGACTGTGGGAAAAAGCAAGGATCAAAATCATGTACTCAACTAGCTCGAACTATAATCTCGAACTAAAAATCCATGAAGACTAATAAGATCAAAAAATAGCAAAAGGAAATCAAAGAGTAGTTATCCTAGCCTGCACTATTAGAGCATCTTTAATAATTTTACAAAATAAAAGTGTAATTTTTTATTTAATTGCAAGAGTACTATTTATCATACTCTTTATTTTTTATTTTTAAATAAATAATCAATGTATAATATGAATAAAAGAAAAAATTTAAAATTAAATATAATTATAGTTGTGCATTGAAAATTACACAATAATAAATAAAATGCATAAAAAGTTGTATATATAGAGAATGAGTTTGGCTCTCCAAATATAAAGAATCAAGTCTTATTCTCTATTTTAACTTTTCAATTTAGAAAGTCTATAAAAAAGTTAATTGTTTTTTTAGAATAGAAAAATTATTTTTTTTTAAAAATGCATTAAAGAGACTCTTAATCCATCTTTTTTCTATGTATATTGAGATGCAATACGTGGAAGTGTAGGTTTGCATAGAAAATCCGCTGTATCGATATGGTTATAGAAATTGACTTATCTACTTATTTGGTCAATAAAAAAAGAAGAAAAAACTCGTAGCTTAATTGTCCAAAAAAATAAAAACATGCATGTTAGTAATATGTAGAAACGTATGGGGAGACGGGTCAAGCATAAATACGACAGTATGATCTGGAATTGACTAATATATGAACAAGACAGTATAGTGCTATCCAACATATATAGTTAAAATTTTCATCAAAAAAAAAAAAAACATATATAGTTAAAACAAATGGTATAAGCTAGATTGTTCTAATAAGCACACGACAAGATATGGTCTGTGATAAAACCAATGTTCGTCGTACAAAAATTCTGAAAAATTAAAAAAAAAAAAAAAATGAATTTATTGTACTTTTAAAATATAAAAGAATAAAAAATCATAAGTATATATATGTGAGAAATCATTTTATAATTGGTAGGCTAGCTAGCTAATTTTTAGGTGTAACACGTTTCTATGTCTGAACGCTGTAACTTATATCAACACACACACAGACACACATATATATATATTGATGACTAGTGCCGGCTGGCTAGAGTCTTCTTTCTTTTCCAGGTTCATGCATGGAAGACATGTAGATGACGAATTTAATTCTGAAGCTTACTTTACTAAAAACCTTACACATATACCATTCAAGCATTGAAAATAGTATCGGATATCGATTACATGGAGTTTTTACTTTTCCTTCATCTTTCTTTGCGGCCAAACATATATATACATATATATATATATGTGTATATATATGTACTAGTCCCAATTTGTGCATGTGTGGTAATAAAAGGTTAAACATAGTATTTGACTGGATTAGAAAGGGCGTTTTGGTAGATATAAAAAGTGGGTCCCTGGAAAAATCTTGTGTCTGCGTACATAAAAACCAAGTTTGTGTGGTGATTTGTTTTGAAGTGAATAGATGGGCAAGGGGAAATTAGGAAAAAATGAAAGCATAAAAATGATGTTCAAGATAATGACACTAGGGGGTCTTATCAGTCCCACGTATTGAATCCAATACCTTATCCACTTACGTACCAAACACTGTCTGACTTTATTATGGGCCTATGGGGTCTCTCTCTCTTTGGGCAAAATGACGTTTGTTTATCTTTGAATTTTTTTCACCAAATTAATACCAAAAATCTTACATATAGATAAATATACAATATATTTTCCTTTATATAAAAAGTACCCTTACAGCTATACTCTACTTAATTAAACTTTATGACTCATTTTCTACTTTTTTCTGTTTTCTTTTTTATTTTTCGTGGCGGGTGTTAGCTACGGGTTAGATACCTCCAAGGATTTTAGCCTAATTACATTATTAATCCCGTCATTCTTTTGTTTTATCGTTTATTTGTGTTTTGTTGATTATTTTTACTTTTAGTACTTTTTGTTGTACCATAATTATAAAATGAGGTTCATATTCATGTTACACTTTTTTATTTTCTCTATATTAGAGATAAAATATAAAAGAGATGATGACTAACTTTCTAAAAGCTTAAGCTTTTAGGATCAATGGCGATTCAACATGGTATCAGAATCGAAAGACTTAATGGTCATATATTTAAAATTCAATAGCTCCACCCAAAATAAAAAATATATGTGAGGACCCAAATAAGCTTAAAAGAGGCTGAACAAAAAATGTACATGTAAAGATCCAAATAGGCCTGCATGTGAGGGGGAGTATTATAGATAAAAAATCTTCTTCTTTTTTGTTTTTGTTCTTTTTTTGTTCTCCTCCTCTGTTTATCTCTTATATATCCCAATTTTGTATGGCCACATGTTTTATTTTTCTCTTTATTATCTAAAAAAAAGTATGAATTAAATCAACGTTTTCTAAGAGAAAAAGTCCTAATATATTATCATCAGACCTGACAAATTTTAACACGACCCGTTAGTATGACATGAATACGAACGGTTTTTACGGATTTTGGTTTAACTGAAACTGGTTGGGTTGATAACGAGTTGACCCGTTAAGAATCCATTAAAATAACGGGTCTTAACGGGTTAACATGTGAAAACCCGTTAAACCTGTTAGTCCAGTAGCATTTTTGTAATTTAATTAAAAACTTAAATCCCTAATTACTCTTATTACCCGTCGACTACCAACATTCGCGGAGACCAGTTACCCCTCGAACCCGAAGGTTTCCTCTCTACCTGTCTCCCTCAGACCCTCACTTGCCTTCGCCAGAGACCTGCCTCCCAGCGCCTCTCAACGGACCCAACTGTAAGTCTGCAACTGCAACTCTGCATCCCAAAGCCCGAAGGTCTCTCCTCTGCCTGCCTTCCTGCCTTTCTCACACCCTCACCGAGTCACCCTGCGTCTCCCAACCAAACGGTTCCTTCCTACCTTTGCCAGCCATCTGCCTCCCTGCTCCTCCCAACAGCAACTGCAACTCTGCACCCTGAAGTTCTCTCCTCTGCATGCCTCCCTCAGATGGCCTCACCCTGCGTCTCCCTGCTAGGGACTTGCCTGCCTCCTTGCGTCTCCCAACGGACCCAACCTCAAATTACAAAGTTGAGGTTTGTTGAATTTTGTAAAAATTAATTAGTAATTTATGCTACTGCCTGCTTTGTTTTTGGTCTGTGGTCTGCTTAGTTCTTGTAACATTTTTTATTTGCTCTCTTTACTGTTTAATTTAGATACTGTTAATTAAGCTACTACTATTGTGTGAAACATATATTTATAGGTTTGTCGAATATTAGAAAAATTAATTGGAAATTTCTGCTACTGTTTCAGTGGCATAATTAAGTATTTATAATTAAGTATGTTCCCCCTCTTGCATGTAATGTAAGTATGTGCATTTATACTGTTAATTAATCTACTGCTATTGTGTGAGATTGCATGTAATGTAAGTATGTAATGACGTTCAACAGCAGCTATTGTTGAATTTTTGATTGTGCTTCATTATTTTTTAGTATGGATTATAAATTATAAATTAAATATATTTTTTCATTTTTTTAAAAATAATTTTGAAAATAAGTTTAACGGGTTAACGAGTTGGGTAACGGGTTATACGATAATTTTATGAACGGGTTTGGGTAAAAAAATTTGACACGAACACGAATACCACATGACACGACACATTGCCAAGTCTAATTATCATCTATTTTTTCTTCCATAATAACTAAGCCATTGTAATGTTATTGTGTCTCTTAACAATTCTTCTGTTTGGTTCATGCCCTTTTTGGTGAGAATATGATCATATTTCATCCATAAGTTAATTTTTCTCTTGTTCGACTTTTTTTTTTTTTTTAATTTTTTATAAAGGATATATCTCATAGGCTAGAAATTTCAATACTTGATAAATAAAATAAATCAAAGAAAAAATGTGTGCAAAAGATGTGACTTTTCCACAAAAATGTATTGTAAGAAGTGTGTTTCCATTACTCGTTTTGAGAATATAAATTTAAGTAGATATGCAAAACTCACATAACAGAGGTGTTATGTGATTTCCCCATCGTTTTAATAAAGTAAGCTTGAAAGCTAGATTCCACAAATAAATAAGTATAGTTTTATTAATTTATTAAATACATATACATATACATATAAGGTAGAACCATGATAAACAATGGTATAGTCTTATTTAAAAATAGAGTAAATGACACCTTAAGTATCTGAACTTTGTTGCCATTTACAAGTAGATATCTTAGTTTTTTTTTGGCAAGTTGGTCTCCGAACTTGATTTTTGCTACAGTGTTCATACCTGGAGCCGATTCTGTTTGAATTCGTTCGTTAACCTGCACGTGTTGTTCACGTGATGAATAGAAAAGGGGTAAATGTGGTCTTTTCACCATTGTCTTCTTCCTCCTTCCCTCCCACAAGCCTCGCTGGATTCCTTCCCTCCTTTACGACCTCTTCCTCAACGCCTTCTTCGATGTTGCCCTCCGTTCCACTGCCATTGCCGACCACCGGCATATCCCCCAAATCCTCCTCCTTCCAAATCATCATTTCCGGCACACTCGTTTCGTCCAAAAATATTGGCTAGGTTCAAAGGGGAGGAGAGAAAGAGAGAGAAAAAAAAGGGGGGGGGGGGGTGAGGAGAGGATGATAATGATGAATGATGAATGAGAATGAGAATGAGAATGATATGGGTATGGGTATGGGGAGGAGCTTGTGGGAGGCTTGTGGGAGGGAAGGAGGAAGAAGACAAAGGTGAAAAGACCACATTTACCCATTTTCTATTCATCACGTGAACATCACGTGCGGATTGACGGACGAATTCAAACGGAATCGGCTCCAGGTATGAACGCTGCAACAAAAATCAAGTTTGGATACCAACTTGCTAAAAACAAAAACAAAGTACTTATTTGTAAATGACGACAAAGTTCAGGTACTTGGACTGTCATTTACTCTTAAAAATAAAATAAAAAATAGTATAGTCTAACATTCTATTGGTTTGTGTCACTGGTGGAAATATGACATTACATTTTCAGTAAAAGCTCGACTTGTTCAAAATTTAGTGAAAACTAACTTTTGCAACATTGAAAGAATGTGCCACAAACTGTTTAAAAATATTTAGACATTATGAATTTTCCTTGGTGTGCATCATTCATGAAATTTATAGAATAAATCGACAAAATTAAGGGGAAATCACTAAATTTCGATTGAAAGTCATAATAATTAAACACCAAATTGTAAATGCTAAACTGCATAGTACTATAATAAAATGAATGTCTAATTTTTCTCAAACAGAAACCCAAATAAAGTCGCATAACCTAATCAAAATCTTAAAGGAACTTTACCCAAGTGTCACTCCTTTTCATTTTTCAAATGAGATCTTTTTGTATCTTCCTCAAATCCTAGTGTACTTATATATAAATATATATTCTTACTTTTTTGCGATTCGTTTGCTATTAAAAATATTTTACAGCAAAATTACCGTGCAAATTGGCCCAACGAAATGCAAAATAAGCTATAACAGGCTCAGATTCCCTCGCCTAGTCTTTCTTTCTTTAACCTTAGCTGAAGCAGCAACGCACAACTGACCACAAAGCTAATCCTCAGACCGTCCTAAAGTCAAAAGTATTATATTCAAACAACATTAATTAATCATTTGCTTCATTTTAAAGACTTAATTATTATATTATTAGTGGGTAACTCTAACACTATTTATTTAAATTAATCCGGCTTTTTTTATTTTTTCAAGTACTGGTGCTCTGTTTTTATTATTTATAATTATGCAAATAATTGTGTTTTATTTTTTATTTTTTCCACTCTCCGTTTCTTGCGAAAGATACAGACTACAAGATCTTGACCATGTTCCATTCCCGATTTGATGATTAGAAATGCATTTTGCTACTAATTCCTTTTGAGAATATACCTGTATAACGTGGATCTGGTGTGTTACTCAAAGATGGCAAACTACCTTTAACTAAATCTCTTTTTCTTTTTCTTTTCTAATGCCTCCCATAAAACTTCTCTCTCTCTTTTATTTTTTTCCTTTCCAAATCGTACAAATTAATTAAGAAGAAAAATTGAGTAACAAAATTTTGATTGAGTCATCATGAAAAAGGAATTATGACCGAACATTATTACTTTAATAATTATATATACACATAAGGTTGAAAATACACGATCTCAAAATTAAACTTACTATTGGGTGTCCTAGAAGCAAGGCAATCTAATATATTTGGTTGATTAATTAACCAAAGTAGAATCCCATTCCAATAAAATAAAAAAATAATCCCATTTTAAAATTTTAGGATCTCCATATTCTTCCCCTAAAAATTTGACCAACTTATTAGGATTTGCGTTTGCTTTTGTTTGAAGAAAGCGGCCGGGCCATTCTAGTCAGATGAGGTTTGGGGGGAGTTGGCGTGGGTTGGAAACAGACAAGCCAGTCCTAAAGAGGAAGCGATTTGTGGGTAAAGGAAATGGGAAAAGCCAAACCCTTTTTAAAACCAGTTAAAAGGGTTAAGACCCCAAAGACAACATTGGCAAGGCAAGCTAAAACCCCCCACTCTTACCAAATTTCATACCAGAAGAAAAGAAAGGAATTCACAAACTCTCCTATCTCTCTCTCTCTCTGCTCCTTATTTCTTCGATCTCCCACTTTCTTTCCCATTTTTGGAAATTACTCCCAAACTTTATAAATTTCTTTCAAGATGGCAATGCTTTTTAGCAGAATCGCCATGATTCTTATTCTTCTTCTTCTTTCCCTCTGTTTCTCAGGTACACTCTTTGCTTTTCATTTTGATCTTCTATGTTTTTTTTTTTCCCTCTTTGTTCTTATTCAATTCAATATCACATTAATATGGTTTTGTTTTTTGATTCTCTACAAGGACTTTCGTCCTTCGGAATCAACTACGGTCAGGTTGCTAATAATTTGCCACCACCTGATAAAGTCCTCGATCTCTTAAGCTCCCTCAAGCTGACAAAAGCAAGAATTTACGACACCAACCCGCAAATCCTGACTGCATTTGCAAACTCCAACGTCGAACTCATCGTGACAGTAGAGAACGCAATGCTAGCACAGTTAATGAACCCTCAACTGGCCCTCCAATGGGTCACCACCCACATCAAACCATACTTTCCGGCAACAAATATCACCGGAATCGCAGTAGGGAACGAAGTATTCACGGACGACGACACCACGACGCTCATAGCCAATCTGGTCCCAGCCATGGTCAGCATTCACGGAGCTCTGGTTCAGCTGGGCATTGATTCATACATCAAAGTCTCAACCCCAAGTTCTCTAGCGGTGCTTCAAGAATCATATCCCCCATCGGCTGGGAGCTTCAAAACAGAGGTCTCTGACGTCATGGACCAGCTGTTGCAGTTTCTGTCGAGCACAAAAGCACCTTTCTGGATCGATGCCTATCCGTATTTCGCTTACAAGGACGACCCGCAGAGAATCCCTCTGGACTATGTTCTTTTCAATCCTAATTCGGGAATGGTCGATCCTTACACAAAGCTACGCTACGACAATATGCTATACGCTCAGGTGGATGCGGTGATCTTTGCAATGGCCAGGATGGGGTTCAACGGCATAGAAGTGAAGGTCTCAGAGACCGGTTGGCCTTCGAAAGGGGACGAGAATGAGGTCGGTGCGACGGTTCAGAATGCAGCGACATACAATAGGAATTTGCTGAGGAGGCAATTGGGAGGTGAAGGAACGCCACTGAGACCCAATATGAGGTTGGAAGTTTATCTGTTTGCTCTGTTCAACGAGGACATGAAACCCGGACCCACTTCCGAGAGGAATTACGGTCTGTTTCAACCTGATGGAACTATGGCTTACAATGTCGGATTGTCTGCTCTCTCAACTACTAGTGCTTCTTCTTCCAGTTCTTCTTCTTCTTCTTCATCAACCTCATCGGCTTCTATTTCTTTTACTTCCTCTGCTAATAAGGTAAAACCATAGGTTCCTAATTTTGTATATATATGAGTCATTCTTTTTAATAAAAATAACATATATATATATATACATATATATATATATATATATTGGTTTTACTAAGCAAAAAGCTGATATCTCTTTTATATTTTACAAATTATGTATATAAGTGTAAATGAATTGAGCACTCTGTTTATAAGCAAAATAACTTCTTTTTATGGTTTTTTTTTTTCGTAATTCCTGCTAGATTTTGATGGGTAGCTTTATCTGATTTGGTTTGTTTTGTTCCTTGTTTTTTTTTTCCCAATTTATATCGAATTTATATGTGAAACAGGCAGCAAAGATGGAAAATCAAAGCTTGGTGTACTGGATGTTTGTATATTTGCTGACCTTCGAAGTGTTTATGAGAAGGCCATTTTAAGCAAAATGGAAGTTGATGTAAATATATTACTTTTTTGGTAAGAATTTTTTTCATTTTTGGGGTCTTTTTGTATTTCAGGACCCAAAAGAATAGAGAGAGACCCTCTTCCAAAAAAAAAGTACTTGATCATGATATCCAATTTCCAAGACAATTCCAACACTATCTGTCCACAATTATTTCAACATTGATGGATGTATATGAAAAATGAGAGCTTACTTCTAATTCTCCAAACCAAACCAACTACTTCAAGTGGGCCACAGATCTCATCAGCTGGGTGTGATTTCATTTGCATGCCCCACAATTATATATATGATTCACACTGCTAGACCCCCAACCGTATGATCTCCATCAGAAGGAGAAACGAGATCGATAGCTTATTTTTATTATTATTAGAAAAAAGCGAAAAAGTCCATTATTAGACTACTAGTAAAATTGTATGTTGTAGAGAAAGAAACTATTTCTCAATTTAATTATTTAGTGATTAATTGTAAGGAAATATTGTATGTTTTTAGAATTTGGTTAACTTTGAAGAAATATGGTGTCAGCAAAAATTATATTCATAGACTCTGTACAATAATATATTAGCCAATTTGACTCTCCCTGATTGGTTGCAAAGAAAAGCTCCCTCCTTTGGGACGTGGAATCCATAACTATTCCTTCTCTCTCTCTCTCTCTCTCTCTATATATATATATATATATATATATATAGATAAATTTTCTTACCTTAATTGCTTGGTTCTCTCTTTTAAATCTTGAAAACATGAAAAAAAAAATATTAGATAATGAAGCTAAAGTGTAAAAAGTCCATAAGCTAATTGTTTGGTTCTTTTTATTATCTTGAAGCGGACAATGGGCGGCCAAACTTTATTCCCCTGGCCTGATAACCGTCAGCAAATGGTCATCGTCGTCCCTTTATGCAAAGGAGCTTTTGTTAACCTTTATTATTATTATTTTTTCTCTGTATAAGAAAACAGTATAAGGTCAGCCTTTGGTTTAAACCGTAACGAGGGAGAGAGGCTATATATGGTCTTTTAAAATTTAATAAATATAATTGGGGAATAACCCATATCAATAACAGCAAGTAGGGGTGGACAAAACCAAACTAAACCGTTCAAACCGAACTAAATCGTTGCTTTTGGTTCGGTTTGATTTGATTTGTAGAAGATAAATGTTTGGTTTGGTTTACTATGTTAAAAAACCGTTATTAATGATTTGGTTTGAAGTTTGGATAATTTTTGGACCAGACCAAACCGCAAACCGCACTTAATATTATATACATTTATAATATTTATTATTATTAATAATATATATATCTAATATATATTTTTAATTTTTAATTTGGATAGTAATGGTTTGTTTTAATTTAGATTTTGAATTGTAATATTTTTAATTTAAATTTAGTATTGTAGAATTAAAATTAGTTTAAATTTTGAACTACAAAATTAAATTTTAGTCTTGTAGTTATTTTGGATCCTAAAATTAAATGTCGTAGTCTAAACAGTTAAACCAAACCGGACGAAACCGTTTATAAATGGTTTGGTTTGGTTTGGTTTGGTTTGGTTTGGTTTGTTGTTAAGCTAAACCGCCATCTATAGTTTGGTCTGAATTTTTATAAAAAACCAGACCAAACCAGACCGCGCCCACCCCTAACAGCAAGTACTTAGTTATATATCCCTCTATATATCATGTTATTTAATAATACATATCAAACAAACAGTTTAGAAATATACCATTTACCATAGATTTAATTAAATTATCTACAGTGAATTTCTGACTGTTATAAAACTACAAAAATAGTAAACATGATATTATTATGAAATCAACTTTCACACCCTTTAACTCTTTTCACTATATCAAAAATAATATGACTATATTATAAAATAATGACATTCATCTTATATTTATAAATAATAAAATAATTATAATAATAATATATTAAAAAATAGAAATAGTCTAAAACCTATTACCGTCTACCCATTTACATCAGCCAAGCCGAGGTGGTGCACATGCAGACCAACAATTTTATCAGACCCCACTCAGAATTTTTCTCAATTTGGGTCGTCTTTAAAAATATAGCAAAGAAATAATAAAGTAAAGAGATTTTTGCGGTGATCGAATTGTATTTTTTCTTTGAAAGAGCCATACGGCTTCTTTTTTTTATGCATCAGAAAACAACTATATAGTTTGCTGTGCAAAATTGTTTTGTAGCCCGGCATTTTGTTGCCTTTTGGGGTTAAAGACACGTCGAGTGGGGATGCATATATATCATATAAATTAGGGTCCCTTTACACGTAAATGAGCATGTGCATCTGCTTCTATGTGTCTAATTATGCTTTTGGTTAATTTGAGAGTAAGAAAGAGAAATCTAGAAAAAAGAATGTCAAATATTAGGACCCTGGCCTTTTGAACTTGCTGGCTTCCTTAACAGCAACTAACATGCACTCATTCATCCAAACTATTGTTGGCATTTGTTCAAAATGCCAATCTCTGATATATATACATATATATATATGTATATTTATATGTTTGTGTATATTTTATCAATCAATAAGACAGTGTGACTGAAACATTAATTGTTTAGTTCGTGCTTACCATTAATTTTGTTTAGTTAGATTTGATCATCAATATTAAAGAAGCATTAAGTTTTCCATTCTGTACGTAGCTGGTGCCTTGGATTCATTCTAATAAATTATGTGAGACATTGAGATATCCTGATTTGAAGCATTACAAAGTTTGATGTATATTTTTCTCTATCGTAGGTGTTTTGTCAATTTTTTATTTTTTATTTTTGCCCATGCACATTTTTGTTATTTTCTGTTCCATTATTCTCTATATGATTTTTTTCATGGACAAAAATATTTTCTATATGATTTACTATTGATGATTTTGCAGTATTTTATATTAATGCATTTAAATTAAATATAGATAATGTAGTTTTAATTTCCTCCAACATCTTGATTCAATTATATGATAAGTCCACCTAATTCATCAAGTTAATTTTCTCGAGTTGAAGAAGTCAGTTTTGATTATTATAATTATCGCAATTGTGATAAGTGATAACCAGTTCAACACTCCAAACTTGATGATTTTTGGTGTAAGTTAAGCTTCTTTTTTGTTTGGAATACAGCTTTTAAGCAAACTTTTTGGAGGTTGTAAATGACAAAGTTTCCAAATCATAGCACGCCAAACCAAGTCCAAAAGGGTCGGATGCTGGAATGGCCTATATATGAATCACCATACACCATTCTACATAAACATATGATTTTGTCGGCACAATGATGTGATAGAGAATATATGGCACTTCTTTTTTGCATATTAGGCTGAACCGGCCAAGCATTCGAATATTTGTCATTAAAATCCTATATTAAAAGTTATAGTGGATTCGTTCATGATTAGGTTTTCAACAATAATCCAGGTATAAATTCTGTACACACGTGGGATAACATTTATTTAAGTAATTTTACCAATAATAATGCATAATAATACTAATTACTTCATTTTTTTGTATTATTTTTTTAATCTCAAAAGGGCTTTTTTTTATTTTTATTTTCTGGCAATAGGGGCTTGTGTTAACATAATGGGCCAATGCCAAAGGCTATATTAGAAATTTATGAACTGTGCCAGAAATACTTTTATCAAGATGGAATAGTAAATTTAAAGATAATAAATTTTATTAAGCAAATTTCGACAATAATTTTTTTATTAATATAAAATTAAAAGTATAACTAATTAAGAGTTATAATGAGTTTTATTTTTATAATATTAATTTGAAAAATAAAAATGAAATTTAAAATGAACAAAGAAAAATAGAAAAATATTTAACACTTATTAAGTCACAATTTTTTGTTTCTCCAAAAGATTAAACTTATCATTTATGAAATTTGAATCTGTATCATCAAAAATTTCTCTTTCCATGTAGTCGATTATAAAATTTATTCTCTATTTTATTGTGAAAAGATATATTTATAAGTTTTTTTTTCTTAAAAAAAACTCATTTTGCTGTTACTATGGAAACTAAAATAGTCAATAAAAACAAATCTACCTATCAATAAATAAATAATATGTTGACTTTTTTGTTTAAACCAACAATTGACACAAATAAGAAAAAGAAGCAATATTATGAAAAATGTAGATAGTTGATTAGATCATAATTGCAATTATTTAATTGCCTCATAGAATTTTGTATATCATTCTTAGTAAAATTTTGAGAATATAATTTCTCAGCTAAAATACAAATAAAATCTATAGAGTATTCAAATTCATGAACAAAATTTAATACATCGCTAAAAGTGAAAAGTTCTATCATTTTCTTTGTAAATTTATTATTCAACTCCATAAACTAAAAATATATTACAAAATTGAATATACCAAAATAATAGTAATTCTCCACTATAATATTATTTTTCTGTAGGCAAAAATATTTTATAAATTTTATGTAACTATCATTAAATACATATACATCAATATTATAATTTCTATTTTTTTTTTAAATCGACTGATCTGAAAAAGTAAACTAATAATTTTTTTTTTTTGGATGGGCTTAAGCCTAAGGATGTTCCGTCCCTCATTTCTATTTATTATCTTATACATCATCTTGTTAGTGATTTATATATTTATTTTAAAATTAATGCATATCTTTTTATTAATATTAATTGTAGACTCTGAAATAATTTGCTTTTATTCAATAATTAATTTTTAACTATTGCCTACTAATTTGTGAGATTTTTCGTTTTTGCGGAATTTTACTGTATCTCTGGTTACTTCTTCTTCATTGATTCGAGGAGTTCTTTTTATTTATTTATTTAACTCTTAGCGTTAACCACTTTAAATCAATATAATCCTAAATTAGCGACTCTCATTCAAAATTCCAACTAATGTTTTAGATACCGATTAAACTACAACTAATTAAATTGTAGAGATTATGATTATTCTTTTCTTCATTCACACATCTTGGTAAAAATTTAAAACCTCTGCTTGTGTTTGTAATATTACTGTATGTGTATATGAAATAAGATCAATATGAAGAAGATTCATATTAGTCACTAAGGAATCATAAAGGAACATGGACCTAAATGTACTTTAGTCATTAGCATGTTTTCTGACCCCAAAATTTTCTTCTCAAAGTGGTAAAACTTGAACCAATTAAATTTTGTCCTAGTGTAAAATTTTCAAAGTTGGATAAAAGAATTCTTGAAATTGATATAGAAAAGAAGAAAAAAGTGTCGAAAGGGGGCAATTTTGTCACACAAAATGAATATTTTTTATCTGAGCAAGTAAATCTAGACTAAGACAAAAATGTCTTAGAAAAAAATATATGACACCAGCAAAGTTGGAACAATAATGTACAAGCCTACCATGCTTGACAAAACATGTCAAACACAAACAATGTCGATGTTGTAGGCATTTTTGGGCCTAATACCTTATCATTAAGGGTAGTAAAATATATGCCCATTTTTAGTGTGGTGGGCCAAGTAGTAGCAATACTCTAAGCCCAAAGCCTAAGATGCATGGAGCTAGGTGTCACTCATCTCGGGGTAGATCTTTTGATGTTGAATCTTAGCCATCCAAAAGGAATGTAAGGTGGAAAAATGGGAGAAAATGAGACCATCAGAATTTTTGGGCACAAAACCCTAGGTAGCCACACGCAGCCCAAGAAGAAAAACCTACCTATCATCACTCTCACCAACTTTTCTCTCTTTTTTCCCAAAATTCGGCAGCCCTAGTTTTTGTGGGTTTTGAGGCCATTAAAGCCTTGATTTTGACTTGGAAACATGAATTCTTGGACACCTTTAACCATTATTCAAAACCAAAAAGCAAAAAGACTATTCATATTCTTCAAAAACACCTCAAAACCGGTCAAACCTCCATTTTTCACTATTTTTGCTCCCCATTTTCATCATTTTCCCTTCCTCTACATTATTTATTTTCTCTCGTCAATGGAATGGTTGGCTGACTTAGGCATCGGAGAGGGAATGCCGGCCATCACACCGGCGTCCCTCTAACCGATTTCTTTTCTCTTTTTTGCAGACCCGAGGAGTCCGGTTCAAGACGAAAAATTGCCACAACAGTTTGGTGCTGTCTGTGGGAGCCGAGTTTTCCTTTTTTATTTCATGCTTGTGGTTGTTCTTAATTTCTGAAAATTTTCCATTTTTGTTCTTGATGAACCAGTTGTGGTTTCTTTGCTCCTATTTCTTGTTTTCAAAAGCTTCACTTCAGGTTGAGTAAGCTTGTGAGGGAAGTTGGTTTTTGTGTTTGTTTTTGCTAGTGGTTTGTGCTTGAGATTTGTGGGTTTTCATTTGGCTTTCAGTTTACTGGTCTGCCTTGTTTTGGTCCATTATTGGTGTTGTTTGGCTGAAAAGAAAAGAAAAATATAAGAAAAGAAAGGAAAATAGCAAAGAACATAAAGGAAAACAAAAAAAAATTTCGCCTTAGCGCCTAGACAGACATCGGGAACCAAAAGCTAGCTGTCAGACGAGTCACCACGGCACCTGAAGGAACTGAAACTAAGGTCATGAACCTGACCGAAGTAGAAACAGCTGAACCTAGCTGAATCTGACTGAAGCGGAGCCTAGCTGAACCTGATTGAAGCTAAGCCTAGCTTAGCCCAGTTGAACCTAGCTGAACCTGACTGAAGCAGAACCTAGCTGAACTTAGCTGAACCTAACCGAACTGAGCCGGAGCAGGATCTGAAACAAGATGCCAGACACCCATTTGGAGCTGCAGGTCCAAGGAGCTTAACGGAGGTTCTAGCCACCTCAGCTGAGCTTTAGCCCAGTCCCGTGGCTTCTGCTCAGACCCTTTTAAGCTCAGGCCCCTGCTTCAGCTTCAGTCCCGTGGCTTCCACTCAGGCCCCAGCTTTCGCCTCGGTCCCACAACTTCCACTCAGGCCCCAGCTGCAGCCTCGGCCCTGTGGCTTCTGCCCAGGTCCCAACTTCTGCCTCAGTCCCCTAGTCTCTGCTCAAACCCTTTTAAGCTCAGGCCCCTGCTTCAGCCTCAGTCCCGTAGCTCCCGTTCAGGCCCTAGCTTCAGCCCTAGTCACTCGGCTTCCGCTCGGGCTCCAGCGTCAGCCCCAGTCCTGCAGTTTCCGCTCAGGCCCCAGCTTCAGTCTCGGCCCCGTGGCTTCCGCCCAGGTCCCAGCTTCTACCTCGGTCCTGTAGCTTTCGCTCAGGCCCCATCTTCAGCCCTAGTCCCACAGCTTCTGCGCAGGCTTCAGTTTCAGCCCACTCCCGCGGCTTCCACTTAGGCCCCAGCTTCAGCCTCGGTCCCGTGGCTTCCACTCAGGCCCCAGCCTCAGTTCCATCACTGATGGGATGCAATTTATATATATTTTATATACTTTAATACTTGATTTGAGCATGTTTTATTCACTTAAAATGAATTAATTTATATTTTTCTATGTTTTAGGTGGATTTGAGCTTAAAGTGATGAAAAATGAAGAAACAGTGGCAAAATCATAATTAAACAGAAAAACTAAAGAAGCAGTGGCAAAACCGTAATTAATTGGACGTTGGCAGCAAGGCAGTGCAGCCCAGGTACAGTGCCCAGGCGCCTGGCCAGGCGCCTGGATGGGCGCGAAGTTGGTCCGTTTAGGCACGTTTTTGTGTGTTTTGTAGCCCTAGGTTTTTAGTTTAAATATGTTTAAGTTATCTTGTAATAGGGGAGCCGTTTTTAGAGCAAAAACAACAAAGAATTGAGATTTCTATCAACTATGAGTAGCTAAATCTCTCTCTTGGGTAAGAGTATTGTTCATTGCTAAAGTATAAGGTGTGAGACTTGGTTTATAAGTTTTAATTCAATTATAATTATTCAATTTGTGTTCTTCCAATTTATTTGTTTATTATTCAATTCTCTTTTGATTATAATTTGGATCCGTTATAATTATTTGTGGATTGGATATTTGCTAATTAGGAATTCAATCGTATTGAATGTTCTATGTTAGTAGCACTTTGATTTTAATAATTGCATGCTAAGCTTTTGTTAATTTTTTAGGAGAATGCATAATAGATTAAAGTTTTACAACGTTTGTAGGACTTGTTTATTGTTGGTTGCTATTGTTCTTAATGCTGTTCTGATTTAATTTAGATCACGTTGGTTTAGATATTTCAGAATTAGGATTAATTTACGATCGTATCTGAATTAATTAATTGTGAGAGTTAGAATAAAATTGGCCGTGCTATTTTATTCAATCCAACATTGAATGATTATTTTTGGATATATTTTTGTCTGTGATCACTTGTTCTTTAGCAATTGAAGATACTCTGACCCAAGGTTTTCTCCTATTGTTATTTTCGGTATTTATTAAATTGTTGTCTTTAATAATTGAACTTTCCAACATAAAATCCCCCTTTTGTCTTCTCAATTCAACACAGTTCCTGTGGATTCGACCTGGACTTGCCACTACTATAGTTCTGGTAAATTCAGTATTATAATTTTGGTGTTTACGACACACATCAATCACCTTAGCCTAGCTTCGTGGCCTCCGCCCAGGTCCCAGACCTCGGTCTGGTCCCTCGGCTTTCGCCCAAGCCCGAGCCTAAGTCCAAGTCCCAAGCCTCAGCCCAGGTCCTGAGCTTCATCCGCTTGCGAAGCTCCAGCTCTGGACGGATCGAAAACTTTGGAAGAGAATGCTGCAGAAATTTCGCTACTGGATGAGCTGCCTCAGTCCAGATCCAGAAGTAGCTGAAATTTCGGAGGAGATCGCTGCCAAAAAAGTTACCGAGTCCTAGCTACTGAAAGACCTGCTCAATTTTAACAGCTTGAGGAGTTGTTAAGTTCCAGCTTCGGAGAGACCCGCCACCCTGTAGCCAGACTGAGCTGGAGCAGAGCCTAAAGAAAATGCTAGATACCTACTTGGAGCAACAGGACACACTGAACGGAGCTGAATCGTCTAGTAGAGGAGCGAGAGGCAAGCAACCTATGAGGACCAACTCTGTTCCGAACCAAGGAACCTCAATCTCGGCAGCTGAACCGACAGTACTGCCTTCACAGCAGCCATCTCCGCCTCGGAGGTGGAGCGAAAGACGAGTGGCCCCGCGCTTGGAGTGATTCTGAATATCCGACCTGGAAAACCAGATGGACCAGATCATCAATCTGCTTAAACATAACCAACAGACCAACCGTGAGCTTGCCTCCTAGACCAGGAGGAGCCCAGCTCCAGTAGAATCTCCACGACCTCGTGCTAACTCTCGAACCTGTGGAGATGAGGGAGCTCAGGAGGAACTCAAGTCAGAAACCCGCATCGGCAGCTACGAGTAAAGTTTGGACCATCAAGGGCTTACCTAAGGCCACCTCCCGACGAGACTAGGAGGAACCCGGCACAAAATTACCCATCCCCGATACACCGACAGCTAGGAGATGAGCGGGGCAGCTCCTGGATGAGGTCGGTGAGCGACGCTTTCTCCTCACCTAACGACGACCTAGACCTTAGCAATCTTAGGGCTCCTCTCAACGCTAGAAGGCGAGCACGAGAGGAATATGAGTGCACGGAGTCTCGAGGCGAGCGTAGGAGGCGAGCCGAGTTGAAGCAAGAGAGAGTGCTCGTCCAAGTGGAAGAGAGAAAGAGGATCCTAGCTGAAGAGAAACAGAGGAATGAGGCGAAAGAGAGGCATAAATTGGAAGCTGAGAAAAGAAGGAAAGAAGTTGATGAAAGACAGAGAGCTGAAGCAGAATAGAAAAGGTTGAGAGATGAGGTGGACATAAGATGCAACCAACTACAATATCAAGTGCCTGGAGTATGTCCAGTTCCGCACCCGCAACCCTATGCATATGCTTCGGAGCCAGGACAGTTTACTTCACCTTTTAGGGTTGAAATACGTCAGGCTGAACTCCTAAAGGACTTCAAAATACCAAACGTGGGAAGATATGAAGGCAGGACCGACCCTGCGGAGCATCTGAGGGCTTACAAAGCTTGGATGGAATTCAAAGCAACCAGCGATGCCATCATGTGCCGAGCCTTTCCTCTAACCCTTGGAGGAGTGGCACGGACTTGGTTCACTAGCCTATGCCTTGGCTCGATCAATTCCTTTAGCCAAGTGAAGAGCACCTTCATGGCGCAATTCATAGGGGCCATGCCAGTAAAGAAGCTACCCTCCCATTTGTTGTCTGTAGTGCAAAGAAAAAGCGAGTCCTTGAAGGCTTATATTAAAAGGTTTACGGAAGCAATGGTGCAAATAGAAGGTTGCACGGATGACCGAGCTATGCAAGCCATGCAGGACGGGGTACGAGAGGAGGACTTCATTCGAACCATAGCCAAGATCATGTCTCGGACATTCCCAGAGATGTTAGTAGAAGCCCACAAGCATATCTCAGCGGAAGAGATTATTGAGTCACGCATGAACTTTAATAGAATAGAAAGTCCAGCATGGAACGAAGTCAATCGAGATGAAAATGGAACTGAAAGATGTCTACGAGGTCTAACAAGGAGATTCAAAACATATACACCCCTAAATGTTGCTTACTCGGAGGTGCTCGTGCTCGTGTGAATTAAAGACCGTGACATCTTGAAGAGGCCAAATCCAATAGTGACCCGACCAAATGGAAGGAATCGAAACAAATATTGTCAATATCATAGTGATTTTGGGCATAAGACGAACAACTATTTTGAGTTGAAAGAAGAAATTGAAGATCTCACTCGACGAGGCCAGCTTAAGGAGTTCATTTAAGTTGCAATGAACAAGAGTCGCATAGTCACCTTGCTAAGACCCCCATGAATTATAAAAGGTGTCATTTGAAGACTTCAGTAAGGCAGCTCATACAAAGGATTAGAAGATGAAGCATTCGAAGTGATATATTATCAATAGTGTATATATTTTGAAAAAATGCATGGTATTTGCGAGATTAATAAAAAAAATATTATTAGAGAAAATGTTTTCAATTTTTTGGGGATCACCTCGGTCTATGAGATGAGGTGAGCTGCCATCTACTGTTGTTTCGACCTTTGGGGTCACCTCGGTCTATGAGATGAGGTGAGCTGCCATCTCTTACTGTTTCGACCTTTGGAGTTCACCTCGGTCCATGGGATAAGGTGAGCTGCCATCTACTGGCAACTCGACCCTTTGGGTTCATCTTGGTCCACGGGATAAGATGAGCTACCATCTAATGTTGTTTCGACCTTTGGGGTCACCTCAGTCTATGAGATGAAGTGAACTGCCATCTGCTACCGTTTTGACCTTTGCGGTTCACCTCAGTCCATAGGATGAGGTGAGCTGCCATCTATTGAAGTTTCGACCTTTGAGATTCACCTCGATCCACGGGATGAACTGAGCTGCCATCTATTGACGATTTGACTAGGAGGCTGAGTGCCCTAGAAGCTGAATGCTTCCCGAGCTGGGCTCAGATCGACCAGGAACTGGAAGCTCTCTAAGCTAGCCTCATATTCAACCACAGGGCAAAATGCCTCAAAAGCTGAAGGCTCCCCGAGCTGGGCTCGGATCGACCATGAGCTGAATGCTACATGAGCTAGTTTCCGAACGACCAGGGGGCTAAAACCCCCCAGAAGCTAAAGGCTTCCCAAGCTGGGGCTTGGATCGACCAGAAGGTGGAAGCTAGAACAGCCAAGAAGTTGAATGCCTCAGAGGCTGAAGGCTCCCCAAACTAGGCTTGGATCGACCAGGAGCTGGAAGCTACCTAAACTAGTCTTAGAACGACCAGAGGGCCAAAACTCCTTAGAAGTTGATGGCTCCCCAAATTGGGCTTGAATCGACCAGAAGCTGGAAGCTAGAACAACGAGGAGGCTGAGTCCCACAGAGGCTGAATGTTCCCCAAGCTAAGCTTGGATCAACCAGGAGCTGGAAGCTAGAACAACCAGAAGGTTGAGTGTCTCAGAGGCTGAAGGCTCCCAAAGCTGGGCTTGGATCGACCAAAAGCTGGAAGCGACCTGAGTAAGTCTTAGAACGACCAGGGGGCTAAAACCCCCCAGAAGCTGAAGGCTCCCCAAGCTGGGCTTGGACCAGGAGCTGGAGGCTAGAACAGCCAGGAGGCTGAGTACCCCCAGAGCTAGTCGCTCCCCAGCTGGGCTCGGATTCAACCAAAAGCCTACCGCTTTCTGAGCTGACCTTAAAATCTTGAAACTCGCACAAGTGTCTGGTAAACAGGTATTTTGTATCACTTAAATTGATTCAATTTGAAAGATTGCATCAATTTAGAGGCTTTTGTTGTGGAGTTTTTCCACTTACATATAGGCCCATCCCCTTTAGTCATCACTAAGATCATCAGATGTCCAAAAATTGTTGTGGGCCATGGAACTACAATATTTTAAGCCCATAAACACATAAAACCTTGACACTTGTCCCTCATTTGGAAAATAGGGTTTTTTGGAGGACAAATCTGAACCATTGATGTCCAAATAAAGAGAAAATAATGAAAAGAGAGGAGGGACTTTTTGAGCAAGCCACACGCAGGCCAAGAGCAACCTACCCCCATCACACTCACCAACCTTCCCTCTCTTCTCCCTAAATTTGGCATCCCCCAAGAACCCCCTTCCTAAGACTATTTAAGTCTTAATTTTGAAATTTTCAACCACTATTCAACCCATTTTTTGGTTTATTATTAAAAGGAAAAAGGGCCACTATTCATCTCTCTTCCAAAAAACTTCCCAAAAACCGCATCAGCCCCTATTTGAACCCATTTTTCTCCCTTTTCTTCACCATATTTCACTATTTTCTACTTCATTTTTGGTCACATATATTTGGCCATGGGTTTGACAACTAACTTAGGCATTGGAGTGGAAACGATGGCCACCACACCGGTGCCCCTCTGACCGGATTTCCTTGTTTTGCAATGCCGGAGTTAGCTTCAAGAATGTGTGGGACAACATCCAAAAAATTGCCACAACAGTCGACACAACAATGTCCAAGCATGCTGATTGGAGCTGAGCAAACCATGACTGAGACAATGTGTTTGACTCTAGCTGTAACATCCCGTCCCGAGAAGATATTGAAAATTTCTCAAAGTGGACTGAGTTGACCAAGTTTGACCAAGGAAGGGCTCGGGATTGACTTTTTGTGTGAGCGTGTGATGGCTTTGACGAAGGTACCGTTGCGTAGAGCTAGTCGATACGAGTTCGTAGACTAGTAGTACGCTCGATTCGGAGCTAAGACCGAGAAGTTATGGTTAAAACAGTGAGAGGGGCATTTTGGTAATTTTTGCTGGGCTGGACTCAAGGGAAATTACAAAAATGCCATTTTAAGGGTTTTATTTTGGAATTCCAGAAAATTCTGGAATGTGGGGTCTCCTCCCCAACGGTCCCCACGCCCAGCATGGCAGCACGGCACCACCTCCCTTCCTTCGCCGGCAGCGGCTGGTTTCCAGCCAGATTGGGCCGGAAATCACGCGAAACTGAGAGCCGTTGGTCTCCTCTCCTCAGCCATTCCGGTGACCACACCTGAATCGCCTCGGTGGCTGGGAAAAACGGGAGAAACCGGTGAGCTTGTTTCAGCGATCGTCGGCCTCCGGTGGGAAATCGGCCAGTCCACTGCTTGGGAAAAGTTCGCCGGGACCTCTTCTCCCTTTCCCCACCGTTTTCGGGCCGTGAAACGCTGTGATGTCGCCGGAAAAATGGGAAAAGCCGGTGGCTCCCATTTTCGCCGATCGCCGGTTTCCGGCGAGATTCCGGCGATGGGTCACCTCTTTTTCCCCTATTTTGGACCCCCTGAGTCCAATTCCGGCGTTCATTCGTCTCAAATCTTGTTCATTCGGGCAGTGTGATCAGTTGAAGCTCGGCCGCGACTTTCCGGTGATTTTCCGACCACCACCGGCGGCGGTTGGACGAGGTAAGATCTCGGTTGCACTCTAGTGGTTACGAACTTTGTTTCGGTATATAATTTGTCTATTATAGATAGATATCGGAATTTACCCGGTGGTGAACAGTTTTGTCAGTACCTGTTAGTTAGGAATTTTTGATGATTGGTGTCACAGTTATGTGTGTGGCGATGTTGTGGTAATTATTTGAAATGGTTTAGTACGCCAGGGTTGGGTTCAGTTCTGCGATTGGATTTTTGTAGTGGTTGATAGTAGTTATGGAAAACATAATAGGTGGATATTGTTAAATGATTCTGAGAGTTGTGATTGAAAATTTCTGAACTTGTGAACTGGGTCGGCGAATACTTTTATTGAATTGTTGTGTTTGGGAAATGATTTTGCTATGGTGAGCATATATATATTATATGTTTATTGTGTATTAATCATTATAAATTGTGTTTGTGTGAATTGTAAATGAATTGTTTGTGATATTAATTTTGTTAATGAATGATGTGTGGAATTTATGTTTTAATATGTGGAAATTTATTTATTGTGTATTTTCTTTGGATTAAATGCTGAATGTGTTTGATTGTAGCATATTTGTGTAAATATGCTTTTGGAACTACAGGTAGCTTGATCCCTTGTAGAAAGGGTATGTAGGCAGCTCAGTTTTAGACTTAGTGCAGCTACACCGTACTTAAACAATATATTTGTTTAAGTGTTGAGTTATGTACTGATTGGTGGTTTAATTGTGTGGGAATGCATGCTGGTAAAATAAATGATGTTTAGAAATGTTTTTCCTTGCAGGTTATGACTTTTAGCATTTTGGGGAGTGTTAGAAAACAGCCGAAATGCTGCCAAAATTTTTAATAAAATTTCCGGCAGTAGTGAAAACCTTTCGGTCTGTTAATTCTTACCCTTTTAAAATTTTGTTTAGCGGGTTTTCACGACTGCTTGTGGCTTAGTGGCAACATTAAATCACACAGGCAAGATCTTTGCGGGTCGGGTCCTGTCACTAGCAATCCCAGACAATGTGTCCGAGACAAAGCGTCCAATCCCAAACCAATCCAAGACAAGCCATAATGTAAGACCGAGTATTAATGTCCGAGCAACAGTTTACTTCGTCAAGATGAGCCATGATCAAAACCTTTATCTCTCAATGTCTGAGACTAAATCGGAATGTCCGAAACTATCTTGGATAAAGCAAACCCAAAAAAATGACCAGTCATTGCCACATCTAAGTTCTCATCCAAAAGTCTCATGCTCGAATTCAAATATGTTTGAGAGTGGAAAATATTTGCAAATGGAAGACTGGCGAAATAAATATGTACTCTCACCACTAATATGTTTCTTATTTAATCAGACAGAATACAATTGTGTTGTACCTAAAGTGTCACTTTCAAATTGATTGTTTGATATTATCCATATGTTTTTCATATATTTTATTATGTAATGCAATGACTTATATTTCTATAAATATAAAAAAAAAAATGAAATGAAATACTGAATAGTTTTGTTCTTTTTGAAGTCTTTGACTCTATATTGTCTATCTTTCTTTGCTCATGTTCAAGAGCATTTGTGTGGAAAATAATTTATTTTTCTCTTTTTATCTTTCATTTTCATTATCAGCCACACACCAATAATCTTACCAAAAAAAAAAGCCACACACCAATAAAAATCATAAAAAAATTACCATTTCTCTTTGATAGGCTATCAGTTATAACCCTCCAAAACCCAACACGAAGATGATAGCTAGGCAACGGTAAAATTGTTTAAAATCTTGTAGATTATTTTATGGTTGTAAAAATTAATTATTCAAAAGCAATAATAATTATTTAATTACGAGGCCCATAATATATATGAAATGATATGCATTAATTATATAACAATTATGAATCACTAATAAAGTGACAATTAAGAATGTAAATATCAACTCGTCCACATCAGTGCATGTGAAGGCAAATATTGTCCATTCATAAATTTTATAAGGAATTTATATAATGATTAAGTATTAAAATATATTTATGGCAATTAAAGTATAATCGAAAATTGTTATTCCAAAGATTTGCTAATTGTAGGTATAATTAGATCTGGCAAAATGTTACACGATACGATAATACGATACGAAACGACACGATAATTTGCGGGTTTGGGTCTGCGATATCAGGTCGGGTTGATATCAGTGTCACACGATAAGACACGATAAAAAAACGGGTTGAAACGGGTTGGAACACGTTAACACGATAATACACGATAAAAAAAATATTAATTTAATTATTTCTTTATAGTTAACTTTTTACATTATTTTTTTTTAGTTTTAGAAAACTATAAAATTCATATTTTATTTCATTGGAAAATGACAATTTTTATATCTATTTATATATTAATAATTTGTTTTAGATTTNATTAATATTTTGTTTTAGATTCTATATTTTTTATTACTTATATTGGATGTGCAATTTCAGTTTGTTTTATAATATTTTGAATATTTTTAAATTAATTTTAGTTTGTTTTATAATATTTTGAATATTTTTAAATTTATAATTAAAATGCATATTTTGTTTTTTAGTCACGATAAATATTTAATATAGCTTTAATTCGTAATATTTTACATATTTTAAATTCATAGTTATTATTTATGTTGAATTATAGTATGTTAATATATATATTTTTTAAGATGTTTAGCATATCATTTGAATATGTATTTAGGCTTAATAGACATGAATTGACAATGATTTATCATTTGACAATATATATTAATTTAAATAAAAAAAATAAACACTCATGTACATGTCTAGTAAACACGAATAAAATACGATACGAACACGACACGACACGATACGACACGAACACGGTTCAACACGAAAATTTAACGGGTTGAGTTCGAGTGAACAAAATTTGACACGACACGATACGAACACGGTTCAACACGATACGTTGTCAGGCCTAGGTATAACTAACTTATTAGATGATAAGAAGGGATTATGATTTGGCTTTTGTTATTTAATTGGTATAATTCCTCGTAAATGCTTTTATATATAAAGAGGCATCCTTTTTTATTTGGAATTTTTTTCTACAGTAGTGGGTGTAAAAAGTGTCTTTAGACCTGAATCGAAAGGATTGATTGCTCTTGTAGTGGCTCTCACTTGGTTTCCCAAGTCAAAAAGTACATCAACACAATTGCATTCTTTTTGGAATAGGATAATATTTTTAAAAGTTTTTAGTATAATTGTTATTTTATTTTAATTGCCCACAAATTTTTAAGTAATATTTCCTAATTAAAAGTCTTCCTAAGTTTTTATTTTTTTTTCTAAAAGCAAGTCTTCCTAAGTAAGCTCTAATACTGTTACAATTTTAGAGATACTGGATTCATGTTTATAACTTTTTGGGTATTAAAATGTGCCATAATGTTAGTGGTTATTAGGATGTAAAAAAACTCAAAAGCCCAACATTCTATCAAATCTATAGAAAAAAAATCCGACTACAATTTAACCTAAATCCATCTAATTTCTTTTTGGATTAGACTCAGGTTTTTAATTTTTATTGTAGATCCGGCTTGAAATTCAATCCGAAATCCAATCCGTCATACAACTCATCGGATCAAACTGAAGTCCTGTCTAATTAGCTAACTCGATAATAATTTTATAATCTATTTTTTAAAATTTTATTCAATTTATTATATGTATGTTGTATTCATCATACTATACATTTTGTAAATATTATGAGATAACTTCTTATCTTTATTTGGTTATTAGATATAATTTAAGTGGAAAAAAAAAGTATCTTGGAGAATTTAATTTTGAAATTATCCAAAAAATAAAAATCAAATTTTGAGCTCCAAACTCAAGCCTAAGCTTCAAACCTGAAATTCGAGCCTGAATTTTAGCTTGATATTTATAAAGCTAGATATTGGGCTTTAGGCTTGGACCATTGACTCGCCTCGACTCAGTCGGTGCTAGTCAAATTCTCTTTTCAACTCCAAAAGAATCAGTATGAACTCGCCTTAGTCGGAATTTTGAAGCTTGGATAGGACTACGACCCATATTTACACCCCTAGTGGCTATGTAGTATTAGTTTTAGGAATTTTGTATGGATGACTATCTCACCATCATTTTAACTATTATGTCCACTATTTTTTATTTAGCTACTCATGCCCATTACCTCATTACCTTCATACATATTTTATCCATTTTACCCTTACTTTAGAATAAAAATAAAATTTAAAGTTCCTTCTCCTCCCTCCCCCCTCCCCTCCCCTCCCCTCCCCAAATTCCCTCATTATTTACGATTCTCTCTCTCTCTCTCTCTCTCTCTCTCTCTCTAACACGCACACATTTACACTCTTTTTAAACTTTCCTCTCTCCTCATCGAAAAAAAATAGTACAATTTAAGCAATTTGTCTTCAAAGATAAAGTCGAAGTGACAACGGCAAAAAAAACCACCTCCATAAAATCCAAATCGCCAGCACCACCACCTCCGATAGAGAAATGCACAATGAAGAAGAAATCCATGTCCACAAAACTCACCACGAATAATAAGACTGCTGACAAGGCTTCAAATGCTGAGTCTAAACAACACAACTGTTCTTCTCTACCCATTGAAACACACATAGTTGTGTTCCCAACGAAAAATAAGAACACTAAGATGCCTTAGGCCTTGTTCTCTTCTTCCCCACCCTTTGGAAACCACATTGCTCTTGTCAAGAGTGATTTGTTTTACCAAGGCTGGGGAAGAAAAAGAAGAAGTGTGAACCTCGCCCAGAAGTTGCACACAGCACCCACGTTTATACACACCATTCAGTGTTTGAGCGGGCCAATTACTGTCATCTTCAATTTTTATTTTTTTATTTCTTTCATTTTTTATTTCAATAAATTTTAAAAAACACACATAGTATTCAAACACATTAATATACACCTTAACAACATTATTATAACAAAAAAATCATATTAGCTTGTTAGTGTTAGAGTTGGAGTTGATGTTGTAAAAAACTTATATAAAGCTTGAAAATAGAGTTCAAAGCTTGAAAAAGTTTAATGTTGTTAACTATGTGGTGTTTTAATATAGCCAATACAAACAAAATTAGAAAAAAATTAATGGGAAACTATAAAAGACAAAGAGATTAAACGGATTCACGATAAAATGGTAGAAATATAGCAGTTATTTGCTAAAAAAGTAAGTAACAACATTAAAATAATTAAATGATAAAATGAGCAAAATGAATTTGGAAGTAGTATCCTAGTAAGCATAAATAACTAAAAAAATAAACATAAATAGTTAATTTCTTGTTAAAGTAGACATTCCTATAAAAATCTATTGATTTTTTGTCAATTAAAGTAAAAGGTTTGAATTTAGAATTATTCGCCATAAAAATTGATAACTCACTTGTAGTATGAACTTAAGTATAAAGTTTTCATGGCAAGCGAGTGTGCAAATTTTAACAAAACCATAATCATGTATTTGGATTCTTTAATTTATAAGAAATGAAAAGAATCAATTCAAGTTGGCATCATATATAATTGAATGCCACTTGACTAATTACCTTAAAAAAAAAAATACTAATTTCCTTTATGATGAGAAAAAAAAAAAATATATATATATATATATGTGTGTGTGTGTGTGTGTGTGTGTGTGTGTTTGTGTTTGTGCGCGAGCGCAAATTTATGTTTCTCAACAAGCAAAAGACTAGGAAACTGAAAAAAAAAAGGAACGCGCCTAGGAAAGCGAGAGAATTAAATAGATTAACAAAAGAGAAATTAAAGATTTATGCGTGTTAAAAATATTCGATAGTGGTATGTGCTCTCGCATTTCTATCTTTCAAAGTACACGCAACGCAAGTAATGTTTCCCTGAACCTTAAATTACAAATATTTAACAATTTTTTTTAGAATATATATATTTTTTCTATATGGACTTCACTATTAATGTTAAAAAATGCAATTTTATTATATATAGGCACTATTGTCTAATAGTTTAACTTTATTATTGAATTCTCTAATTTGCCTCAAATTTCAAAAAGTGACTACACATTTCCAATTTCTAGAATTGACGCCTTCAACCAAAATATAAAAAACCAATAAACGGCAAGAGGTGTTAAGTTGTTACGAAACTTAAAAAGCAAAATAGGGCTGAAAATATAATAATTCCATAAAATGTAATTTTATTTTTTGTATTTATATATATTTTAGTAATTTACACTTCCGCATAAAAAAATCTTGGAATAAATTACTAATAAGTTTTCCATTTCAAAAAACTAAAATAAAATTATTAATAAGTTTTCATCTGGTTGCATAATTTCCAGATAAGTTATTTATTTAATTTTTTCCATATATATATATATATATATATATATATATATATATATATATATATAGAGAGAGAGAGAGA
>QANX01005451.1:118811-175568 GCA_003254975.1 Ochetophila trinervis
TTTTATAATATTTTGAATATTTTTAAATTTATAATTGAAATGTATAGTTTATTTTTTAGTCATGATAAATATTTAATATATTTTTAATTCGTAATATTTTACATATTTTAAATTCACAATTATTATTTATGTTAAATTTTAGTATGTTAATATATATTTTTTAAAATGTTTAACATATCATTTGAATATGTATTTAGGCTTAATAGACATGAATTGATAATGATTTATCATTTGACAATATATATTAATTTAAATAAAATAAAATAAAATACTTACGTACATGTCTAGTAAACACGAATAAAACACAACACGAAACGATACAACACGAACACAGTTTAATACAAAAACTTAACGGGTTGGGTTCGGATAAACAAAATTTGACACGATACGAACACGACACGACACGAACACAGTTCAACACGACACGTTGCCAGGCCTACTTGCGAGTGCTCTCTGCAATCTGGCGCGCTTAGAGAAAGACTTGAAGCGATGGAGCATACTCGCAACCAACGTCTTTCTCTCCTCCAGGTTCCACCTGCAAAAGCCTCATCTTTTAACTCTCACCGTGTTTGGTCATCGAGAAAATGAAACAGATTAATGATTTCGCCTGTTCAATAATTCCTATGCATACTTTCGTGTCTTTGATTTGGTATTTTGAAGATCTAAGTGTTAAAATATTTGAAAAATTAAGCAGGCAGAGAAAGAGCTGCAAGCCAGTAAGTCGATGGTGTTGTCGTCGAAAGCTCGCAAACGTCAGAACCATGGAACAGAGATGCTCGGTTCTCGATCAAAAGATTGCGTCTCAAAGTCGATGGTTTCATTATTAATTTATTTTTTTTAGATTACTGATTGTACAAACCTTCAGTATAGTTTAATTAAAATATGAATATGAATGTTACTGTTACTGATAGTTGACTAAATTTTGTTACTGAAAAATAAAATTGACTGTTACTTAATATTTAGTCATAAAAATATTAGATAGAGAATCAATAATAATTTTTGTTTAACAGTCATATTAAGGATTTGATGACTTCTCTAATTTAACGTTTTTCACTTGAAAGATTTGATAATCCTAATAAATTATAATTTGAATAGATTCAAATATAATGTTAGCGATATTGTTCTCATCGAATCTTTTGATGGGATGATCCATGTTGATGCAAGATGGGTCACCCTATAATGTGAATAAGAATAATAAAATAAAGTGTACATGGATTATCCAAATCGCTGAAGGACATTCCAAATGGAAGATCCATTAAGTCTGACGTTTAAGGATTAGTTTCGAATGCATATAATTGAAGTTGACAGTATCTCGGATCAAAATTAGAAATTTAGAATAGATTAAAAGTTAATCCAAACATATGTTTGATGTCAATTGGATTGGACTAACTTTTTTTTTATAGTGAGAATAAAATAAATATAATTTATCTATCAATTATTGATTTTTGAATTAAACAAAGTGATTTAAACTAGATTATTCCTTTATCTAACAACTTTTTTGAAAAGTTTATCTAATTCCCTTATTATATTCTTAATATTACAAAGTCTAGAAACTAAGAAGGTGTATTCAATTAAAACTTTTAAAAAAAATTATAGATTTTTTTTAATTATAAATTTTTGTAAACTTTAATATACTTTTTTAGACTTTATAAAAGTATGCATGACTTTTATAAACTTTTTTTAATGACTTTTATAAACTTTTTTATAATAATTTTTATAAATTTTTTATTTTTACTACTCAAGATTTATAAGTATTTCATATATCTCTTTTCAATTGCAATAATTTAATCATTGTCCTGAAATCTATTACCCTTTTATGTCGGTTACATAATATATACATGCATACTTAGTGGGTATATTCAATTAAGATTTTAAAAATTTTTTTTAAATCACAGACTTTATAACTGTATAATTATATTTATAGTTGTATAATTTTATTTTTATATCAATAAAATATATTTTTAAAAGAATAAAAATATTAAATACCTCAATAAAAATATTTATTTCAAAAATTATTTACCGAAACTCAGTATTATTTTTATTTTTTAGTATTTAAAAATATATTAGATATTCTACTTTTCATATTTAGCAAAAATAAATGATCATAAGAAAAAATAAAGAAAAATAGTCATTAGGCTTTTTTTCAAATCAAATTACAGTTTTATTGCACTTTGTTATATTTATATATTAAAAATAAATCAAAAGTTGCATTTTTATAAAATAAATAAATAAATAATTTCTAAAATAAAAAATCTATAATTTTTTTGTTAGACTTTCATTCCGCAGTATAGAAGGAGAAGAAGAGAGATAAAGAAGAAATAATTCCAAAATAATATAAAATAATTGGAATCATTTAAAAAGTTTTTAAAAGTTACAAAAATTTTAGGAGAGAATAAAAAATTTTTTATAAGCATAAATTTTCCATTTTAACTAAAAAGTTTACAAGTCTTTAATTTATAAAAGTCTTTAAAAGTCTTTAATAAATTAAATACCTTATAACTTGATAAACTCTTAAAAAGTCTTAATTGAATACTTTATTACTTTTATAAAATTTTTAAAAGTTCACATTGAATACCCTATGACTTTATATAAATTTTAAAAGTCTGTATTGAATACACTTAAACTTTTTAATTTTATAAATTTTTTTTAAAATTTTGATTGAATATACCTTCGACCAAAGAGCAACGTACAAAATCTCTTTTCACAGACTTGATATCTGCGAGTAGAGCTTCAATCGTCCAACAAGGACTTGAACATGCAAGAGCATCATAAAAAACCCGAACACTCCATGACTATTTGAAATTGAGAAAATAAAAATAAAAATCCATCACTATTTGAATATATCTTACTAAAAACCATTCGTAGAGCTGTCAAAAGTGCACGATACACCTATTACGATAGGCCCATAAACTAAATTTAAATGTGAATTTTATATGGTGTGCCGATGGGCGATAGTTTCATGGCCCCTGATTAAAATATGTATTGTCGTCGGTAATACTTACAAAGTCTCTGAAAAGTTCCGAGTTGTGGTAGAAATTTGAAATCCACGTGGCGTTGACTTGAGAACCAAAAAGCGCTTCTGGTAGAGCCAAAACCAGAACCAAAATTAAAACATTGTTTTGAATTTTTAATGAGGCAGTGGTATTGCTTTCTCTGCAAGCACGGTTTTCAGCAGCGGTTTTACAATCAATGGCTGATTTAGTATCCCAACTTGATTAATTCCTTCATAATTCTACCTACTTGTTTTGTTTCTCAGTCTCTCTCACTTTTAAAACTAGGTTTTTGTAACTTGCGTAACAACAGTTATAAAATTTTTTATTGAATATATTAAATATATTTTATTTTTATTTTAATCGTTTTATTTTTCAGTATCATTTTTGTTTATTATGTATATGTATATAGTTTTTGAAGTTAGATAAACATATAAGAGATATAGAAAAGACTGAAAAATAGAAGAACGTGTTTTTGGATTTTAGTAAGAGTGGTGATAAAACTTAAGTATTTTCCGAATTCGAAAATAAATTTTTGGTGGTGCTAAAACCAAAAATTGAGAGTGTCCGTTGTATCATGGAAGACGATTATCAACAAACCATTCACACCAGTGGAGACAAAATCGTTCTTAAAAAAACTATGGTATTACATAGACCTCAGATTATTATCAAAGAGATCATATATAGGTTTTGTATTTTATTATCCATGTAAATTTAGTTTATTAATTTGTAATATATATTTATAAATATGTTGATTATTACTATTCCAGTTTGGTTTACAATTTTAAGAACGAATTTATACTGTTAATCTTCTATATTTATATTTATATATATATATATTGGTTTGTGTTTCGTTTTGTTATGTTTTAATATACAGCCGCATATGTATATTGTTGATTTATTTTTTCGGTGGGTTTTTAATTTAAATTGACACTTGAATCCAAACGAAGGTGACGAGACGAAGAAAACTTGACAAACCGCATGAAAATTGAAGTCGGTTGAAGGAGTTACAGCCGGGTTAGAAACTGGGTCACGCGACCCATGACCCGACTCGGATGCAGTAAAATGGGTGAAGAAGAATACCCAAAACGATGGTGTTTTGACGTTTTGGGCGACTAGGCTGAGGCAGCAGGCATGGCGTGGCCTAGGCTAGGCTTGAGCATGTGCTGGGCTAGAATTGGGCCTGGTCCAGTTGGGCCCAATGGTGGCTAAGGCACAACCCATTTGTAGGGCTGGCCCATGCCACGTTGACAACCATGTGTGTGCCACGTGGAGGCTTACGTTGGCGTGTTGCTGACGTAGCGTGTGCCACATGGACATTGACTGTTGACCATCATTGACCGTTGATAATTGATTGTTGACTGGCGCTGATCATTGATCGGCATTGACGGCTGTATAATAAAAATTCGTGTTTGTATACAGAAATTATGTGGGTGTATACAGTAAATCCATGGGGATTTTAAATTGAGTTTTAAACCTCAAATTTGTGCAATTTTCTTGGTAAAATTTGTGTAATTAGTGTGTTGGGACAATTTTGTTCAACAACTAACGAATTTATATTTCTATCATATACAGGAAATGACAATAGAGGCTAATGTTTCTTCAGACAACGTGAATACCGTTCATGTGGCAAAAGTGCCAACTTTGATTGCATCAGTTTCTGTACTCGTGAATCATGCTGAGAAGTAGGAAATATTTGATGGAAAAGATTTTAAAAGGTGGCAATAAAAGATGTTATTCTATTTGACCACATTGAACCTGGCTAGGTTTTTTACTGAAGAGGCACCAGAGAGCAATGAGAATAGCGATGCAAGTACTCTCATGGCTATGGATACCTGGAAGAGTTCCAACTACCTGAGTCGGAATTATATTTTGAATAGCATATCTGATGCTTTGTATAGTGTATGCAGTAGCAAGAAGACATCGAAGGAGCTGTGGGAATCTTTGGATAAGAAATACAAAACAGAGGATGCGGGTTCCAAGAAGTTTGTAGTGGGCCGTTTCTTGGATTATCAGATGGTTGATACCAAGATTGTTATCAGTCAAGTCCAACAGCTGCAGGTAATCATACAAGAAATCCATTCTTAGGCGATGGTGATTAGTGAAGCTTTTCAAGTGGCATGTGTTATTGAGAAACTGCCATCAGGTTGGAAGGCTTCAAGAACTACCTTAAGCATAAGCATAAGCGAAAGGAGATGAGCATGGATGATCTGATTGTTAGACTTTGCATCGAGGAAGACAACAGACGTCAGAGAAGAGATCATCATCGCAGATTTTTGTTAAAGCTAATGTGGTAGAGCATGGTCAAGGCTCCAAGACCAAGAAATTTGCTAGAAAGAATTCCAAGCTAGGTCCTAAGGGAGGGGTATTTAAACATCCCAAATTCCAAGGGAAATGTTTCAATTGTGATAGGATAGTTCACAAATTGGCAGATTGCAGACTGCCCAAACAGAAAAATAAAATGGCACATGTGGTGGAGAAACTCACTAGAGAGGTCGATGACATCGATTTGAGTGCCAAAGTTTCTAAAGTGAATCTTGTTGGGTCAAACCCAAAGGAGTGGTGGATTGACACTGATGCAACTCACCACGTATGCTCAAACAGAGGTTTGTTCACTTCCTTCGAACCAATTAAAAGTGGGGAGAAGTTATTCATGGAAAATTCTGCAATGTCTGAAATAAGAAGAGAATGGAAGATGATTCTGAAGATGACCTCCGGGAAAGATCTGACTCTGAACAACGTGCTATATGTACCAGATATGCGGAAAAATCTGGTATCTGGATCGCTTCTAAGCAAGCATATATTTCGCATGGTGTTTGAGTCTGATAATGTCATATTGTCAAAATATAATATGTTTGTGGGAAAGGGCTATGTAGTCAATGGGCTTTTCAAACTTAATGTAATGACTATAAAGCCTAAAAATATGAATAAAGCTAGTACTTCTTCTACTTACTTGCTTGAGTCTTCTAATTTATGGCATGGTAGACTAGGACATGTTAATTATAATACTCTGAGGAGATTAAGTAACTTAAATCATATTCTCACATTTCAAATTGACAATAAATATAAGTGTGAAACTTGCGTTGAGGCAAAAATGATGAGGTTATCATATCATACTATTGAAAGGAATACCGAACCTTTGGATATGATCCATAGTGACATATGTGATCTAAAATTTGTACCAACGAGAGGATGCGATAAATATTTTATTCATTTGTTAATGATAGCACAAAACATTGCTATGTCTATTTGCTAAAGGGCAAAGATGAAGCCTTAGAGAAATTTATACTCTATAAGGCTGAAGTTGAGAATCAACTTAATAAGAAAATTAAAGTAATAAGGAGTGATCGGGATGGTGAATATGTAAATCCTTTTGGTGAATTATGTGCTCAAAATGGGATTAGACATTAAGTCACTCCACCATATTCACCACAGTCCAATGGTGTAGCTAAACGGAAAAATCGAACCCTCAAGGAAATGATGAATGCAATGCTGTTAAGTTCTGGGTTACCTCAGAACTTGTGGGGGGAAGCTAATTTTATCAGCAAATTACCTTTTAAATAAGGTGCCCCGGAAGAAAGATGTGAAAACACCTTATGAGCTTTGGCATGGAAGACAACATTCCTACAATTATTTAAGAATGTGGGGTGTCTAGCCAAAGTAGTTGTACCTACTCCAAATAGAGTAAAGATAGGTCCAAAAATAGTTGATTGCATTTTTATTGGCTATGCACAAACTAGCAATGCATATCGATTTCTTTTGTACATATATGAGATTTCAGATATACACAGAAATACAATAATGGAATCGAGAAATGCTTCGTTTTTCGAGCATAATTTTCCATACAAATATGATGAGGGACCGAGTTCGTCAAAATGAACATTTGAATATGTCTATGATGATAGTCCAGATAGTGATCATGGACAAGATGATGAGGTTGAACTTAGACGTAGTAAGAGAATAAGAAGAGAAAAAATCTTTTGGTCAAGATTTTCTTACTTACATGCTAGAGAGCGAACCTCAAAGCTTTCAAGAAGCTATAAACTCTCCTGAATGTCCTTTATGGAAAGAGGCAATCAAAAGTGAAATAGATTCCATTTTGCAAAACCATACTTGGGAGTTAGTGGATCTACCTCCTGGTTGTAAACCTTTGGGTTACAAGTGGAATTTCAAAAGGAAGATGAAAGCAGATGGAACTATTGATAAATACAAGGCAAGGCTAGTAATAAAGGGTTACAAGCAAAATGAAAGCCTTGATTATTTTGATACATATTCACCAGTGACGAGAATAAATTCCATAAGGATGGTGATTGTCATAGCAGCCTTACGAAATTTAGAGATACATCATATGGATGTAAAAACAACATTTCTAAATGGGGATCTTGATGAGGAAATCTATAAGGAACAACTTGAGGGTTTTTCTACTCCAGAAAAAGAGAGGAAAGTCTATAGACTGGTGAAATCTCTGTATGGACTAAAACAAGCTCCAAAACAATGGCATTTGAAATTTGATTCTGCCATGTTGGAAAGTGGGTACAAAATAAATGAATGTGACAAGTGTATCTATATAAAAGATACAGACGATGGATATGTCATTTTATGTCTATATGTAGATGACATACTTATCGTGGGTAGTAATGATAATATGATCCAAACTATCAAAGCTTTGTTAAATACAAAGTTTGATAGGAAAAACATGGGGCTTGCAGATGTGATACTGGGAATTAAAATTTCCAGGTCTTCGAATGGAATCATTCTTAGTCAGTTACATTATATAGATAAAATACTGGATAAATTCAATAAAGAGGATACTGGTATAGCCAGAACATCCACATATATGAATTTACATCTTTCCAAGAATAAATGAGAGGGTGTTTTCCAAGTGGAATGTTCTAGGGTCATTGGTAGTCTAATGTACCTGATGAGTTGCACTAGACCGGATATAGCCTACTCAATAAGTAGATTAAGTAGATACACGAGTAATCCAAACCAAGATCATTGGAAAATGATAGTGCGTGACAGGACCCAACCCACCTGGATCCTGCCTACATGACTTAATATTGCTATTAAGCCAATAAGCAGTTAATTATTTCTACTGAGCCATTAAAAATTTCGGCAGCATTTCGTCTGTTTATACAACATTCTCCAAATACAAAAATTACATTTCCTGCAAGGAAAAGCATACCTACACGATATCCATTCTACCAGCACACATTTCTAATTCAAACAAATATATTGTTTAAATAAAACATAGCTGGACTCAGTATAAAATTGAGCTGCCTACATACCATTTTTAATAGGGATCAAGCTACCTGTAATTCTTAAAGCATATTTACACCAAATATGCCACTTCTGATACAGTTGCTATTCAGAAGTCAACTTGACGAATATATATATATATATATATTCTAACCCATTTTCAAATACATCAATAAACCAGAACATGCTCTACAAATCAATAAGAAGCTTAACCATAGCTTGGCGGCATAATTCCTCGCCCAAGCAAATAACACTCCGGCTTAGCGGCATATCCCATCGCCAAGTAGTCATCCACCATATAATTATATTGTGCATTTATGCGTCCACTAGAAAATGATCATATTCACAACCATATATTTTTATCTCAATAACTGAAATATGCATGTATTTATTCCAGAGAAAAATAACAAAATAATAAATACATATCATACATTTTCCATTAACAATTTAACGAATTAGCGAATTAAAATCACACAGAGGGGTAACCAGTCATCAAGATTCTTCTCCCCAAGGCATCGTGGCGGGAATGGGGTATTGGGTAACCATGGTATCACAACCATCATCACGATCCTTCTCTGAAGGCATCGTGGCGGGAATGGGGTGCAAACATCATGATCTTTGGTCTCTAAGAATCATGTAAAACACTTTCATATGACCGAGGGTACCCTCTTCAACATCATCACCATCACCATCACCATCCACATTTCCAGACATAGCATCAAACCATAATTCCATTCAAATCAAAATCCACAAACAATTCCAATCTCACATACAAATCAGTTATTCACATTACCACGCAAAGAAAATCACTAAAACATGAATACAGACATATTTATATCATAACTCACCAATTTAGCACCAACACATTCAATCCATCCACACACTACAATTTATCTACCCTTTCAGTATATATACATACATACATATATATTTATATATATATATATATATATATATATCACAATCATAATACATTTTCACTAACACGCATCAGAAGTGCTCAAATTCATTCCACCCTCATAACAAACAACCATTACAAAGCTATACATATTCCATACATATATATATACTCACTCACATATACACATAATCATTTATAGTCATTACATTCCTTAAAAACCATTCCAACCCATAATTCATACTTGCTATCATCTTACAATAATCCTTTAGCCTAAACTCAAGCTTCGCATATTGACCATAAATTCACTCAATAATTCCTATTTTAACAGTTATCACAAATAGCTCCAATTTAGTAAATTCCAAATACTTAATTATAATATGCAAATTATCTATCAAAACGAAGCTTGAGGAGTGTAAGAATCAAAGGTGAACTTACCTTGCCGAATTGCCGTCGGTGGTGGCCGGAAAATGGCCGAAAAGTCGCAGCCGAGCACCCCTCATCATATCGCTCAAACAAACAGGATTCGGGACGAGAAGAGGCTGGAATCGAGCTCAGGGGGTCCCAAATAGGGGGAAAAGACCAACCCCGCAACCCGAAACCGCCGGGATCCTGCAACCGGAGGAACGACGGGCTCACTGGTTCTTTGGGTTTTCCTCTGAATCCTGGGGTTTCACGGACAAAGATCGGAGGGGAAAGATGGAGGAGAATCTGGGCAACCTTTCTCAGGTGGTGAACCTGCCAATTCCTCTCCAGAATCCAGCAATCGCATGCAAAAGGGCATCATCGGGTTCCCACGGGTCCTCGCCGATGCCGCTGAGTCAGAGAGGTCGCCGGTTTCAAGCTCCAAGAAATTTCCGGTCCAGGCTGGATGGAATATGATCGTTGCCGGCGAAGCGGGAGGGGAGTCGGTGGTGCCTCAAAGGGGAAAATGAAGTTGGCATTGGGGGGTTTCTCCCTCTCTTTCCAGACCCTTCTGGAAATTTTAAAAAGATAGGGGAAGGGCAATTTCATCATTTATCACCCTTTAATGTTAGCCTTGCAAAATTACCAAAATGCCCCTCACATTATTTTAACCATAACTTCTCGGTCTTAGCCCCGATTTAAGCATACTACTAGTCTACGAACTCGTACCGATGAGTTCTAAGCATTGGTACCAAAGTAAAAACAAAACTAAAACCACAGAAAAAGTCAATCCCCAGCCCACTTACGGTCAACTGGTCAAACTCGGTCAAATTTGGAAATTTTAATATTTTCCTGGGCCGGGGTGTTACAGTGCGAGTACTGAGGTACTTACGATATATTGTGATTAAGGACTGCACTACACAAGATATCCAGCTGTATTAGAATGATATAATGATGCTAGTTGGATTTCTAATATAAAGAATTCAAAGTCCACTAGTGGATATATATTTACATTGGCTGGTGTAGCTGTAACATGGAAGTCCTCCAAACAAACAGTTATAGCTCGTTCCACTATGGAGTCTGAGTTCATAGCTTTAGACAAATGTGGAGAAGAGGCTGAATGGTTACGCCAATTCTTAGAGGACATTCCACAATGGCCGAAACCTGTGCCTGCAATTAGCTTACATTGCGATAGTCAATTTGCAATTGGCAGGCACAAAATATCATGTATAATGGAAAGTCAAGACATATACGTCAAAGACACAATTCTATTAAACAGTTAATCTCAACTGGAATGATTACTATAGACTACGTAAAGTGGAAAGAAAATATTGCGAATTTGCTAACCAATAGGTTAAACAGAGAACTAGTTGAGAAGTCTTTGAGGTGAATTGGATTGAAGCCCGTGAGAGGAAAGTTGATATGATGGAAACCAGACCTATGTGATTGGAGATTCCAAGATCTAGGTTCAACATGACAACGCAATTGTAAAGACTGGTATGGATCACTATGGGGGTTTTTACCCTTACCCATTCCTATGATGAAACAGTGATAGATAAAAGGTTAAACTATGCTTTTAATGATTCTCAGATGTTTGGTAATCTATGAGGATTATATGGAAACAGAAGAATCACCTATGTAGGAGTGAAGAGGGTCGCTTCAAGGAGAATTGTGGTGGGCGCAATTCTTTAAACTTTTGCAAAACCAGGACGATGTTCATGGCCAAAACGAACATAATAGTGAGAACTGGAAAATATCAGGAAGGGATCCTGTGTGAGGTGTATCATCATTTACATGAATGATATAATGGTTCAAGGACATTATGTCTACCATTTAATCAGTAAGGTAAATACATTTTCACAAAGGAAGGTTCAAAGAGTAACATCTACTTGTCCTATGCAAACTCCAACTGTAGAGCTTTATCACCTGTGTATAGAATGAGGCTAGTTTAATTTATTCATGTGGGGGATAAAAGGTTTTGTAACTGGCAACTGTTACGCCAGTTACAAAAACCCAACAAATACTGCTTACTCGCACACAAGCCTCGCAGCCATATTCAATTGATCAATCATCTCTATAACTACTGTTACTAGTTACCACAACCATCATTGTCTGATGAAGGAAAGCCATGTTTAGCACAGCTGGTCAGGTCATCAATTATATAATGTGTTGGTTTGTGGGGTTTGAATTTTGATTTTGGATTAGTGGAAAAATTCTGTTCAATATGAATTACTTTTCATTATATAATGTGTTGGTTTTATTTATTTATTTGTTTTTATTTTTATTTTTTATATACCTAATCTCTTTGGGTATATGTTAATTATAGTTGCGGTGGCGTGGGAGGCAGGGAAGCCTCTGGTCATTGAGGAAGTGGAGGTGGTGTTAAACAAAAATAGAGAAAATACTTATAACAATCTTATAAAAGAAGAGAATAATAGTAAACTCTCACAAGACTGTTAATTCAATAGAAAATGATGGACTTTTATAAGCTTACAGATGTAGAAAATAGGAGTACATGATGACATGATCTCTACCACTACTCCACTAACTTATGACAAATAACTGCTAGATCCACTACTCCACTAACTTATGGCAAATAACTGCCAGACCCACTACTCCACTAAAAAAACATAATTAAAACAAATAGGGTCTGTGGTACAATCGGTCTGTAGCTGTCGCCACCAGTCAGCTTGTGGTTTGGAAACGGAGATGAAAAGAAGTTTGACCCGAGACAGAGACTCGGCAGCCTGGTTGTTTGTTCCTCGTTTGTATTCCACCCGATAATCATAACCAAGAAGCTTGGGTAACCACCGTGCTTGGGCTGGTGTTGTAATTCGCTGTTCTAGCAAATATTTCAAGCTCTGGTGATCAGTTTGCACAACAAAAGATTTACCTAAGAGATATGGACGCCATTTTTGCACGGATTTGACTACCCCAGCATTTCTCTTTTGTAGGTGGAGAAAGCGAGAGCGGATCCTTTCAGAGCTTCATTGTAGTAGGCGATTGGCTAGCTGTTTTGCATGAGAACGGTGCCTAGGTTGTGGCCGCTTGCATCGCATTCGATGGTAAATGATTGGGAAAAATCTGGACGGCCAAGCATGGGGCTGAAGTTAAAGCTATTTTGCGACTTTGAAAAGCTTGTTTGGTCTTTTTTGTCCAGGAGAAGCCTTCTTTAGTGAGCAGTTGGTAGCGGCAATGCATCCGAAGTGCTGTATGAACTTCCTGTACAATCCGGCTAAACCGAGGAATCCACATACCTTGCGCACTGTGGTAGGCCGTGGCCAATCACGCACCACTGCTAGTTTGGCAGGGTCTGCCCTTACCCCTCCGTGAGAAATTATGTGTCCTAAATATTAGACCGTGGTAACACCAAAAATGCATTTGCTTTCTTTAGCAAACAACTTATTATCTGCTAAGATCGATAAAACAATTTGGAGGTGTAGCAGATGTTCTTCCCATGTTTGGGAATAAACCAGTATATCATCAAAGAAAACAAAGACAAATTTTCATAGTTGTGGCCAAAACAGATCGTTCATCAAGCTTTGGAAGGTGGCGGGAGCATTAGTTAGACCGAAAGGCATAACTAAAAACTCAGTAATGGCCTTCGTGCGTTTTTTGGTATTTTTGCTTTAAGAACTCAAATTTGGTGATACCCAGATCGTAGATATAACTTGGAGAAGTAACGGGCTTCAAGGAGTTCATCAAGAAGTTCATCGATAACCGGAATCGGATATTTGTCTTTGGTAGTCATGGCATTTAGGGACCGGTAGTCGATGCAAAAATGCCACTCTCCGTTAGCCTTTTTGACCAATAAAACCAGTGAGGAAAATGGACTGCTACTTGGCCGAATTAGACCAGATTGGAGGAGTTCCCGCACCAGCTGTTCAATGGCTGATTTCTGATATTGAGGATATCTGTATGGCCTAACATTGATTGGGTTGGTTCGTGGCAGCAAAGGAATTTGATGGTCATGGGCTCTTTTTGGTGGAAGAGTTGTAGAGGACTCAAACGCCTTTTTAAATTTGGATAATAAAGAATCCAAATCAAGTGGAATTTGACCAAGAGTTGTGGAATTTTTAGTGGGGACCAACTGCAAAAAGAATCATATTCCCAGTCTACTATTACCATTGAGATTTTGACATTCCTTGTCTGATAAAGCTTCCATTCCAGGCTGTTGAATTCCTTGGAATTTATACTGGGTGCCATTCCTGTTGAAGAGCATTGTGAGGTGGGAATAATCAATTTGGATAGGACCAAGGTTCCCAACCACTACACTCCCAGAACAAGAGGACACGCAGCCACCGGAAGTATGTAATAGTCGGCTTTAATTGCGTAGCCCTGTATATGCATGGTCAGCACTTGGCACATTCCCGAATAATCGATCTGTTCTCTATTTGCCACCATTACTTGGAATTTCTTATTTTGCACTACGGGTAGCCCGAACTTGCTTATGACGGATTGATCGAAGAAGTTGTGTGTGCTGCTGCCATCGACGAGCACGGTCAAAGGCTTGTTCTTCAAGGTTCCGATAACCCAGATTGTTTGAGGATGCTTGGCTCTTGCGATGGCATGAAAAGAGATTTCTGGTACAGGTTCGTCTTCCTCCTCTTCGGGTAATGGTAGTGCCCAGATCCTCAATCATGAATAATTGTGGTCGTGAACACCGATGCCCAGGAATGAATTTATCATAGCAATAATAACATAATCCTTTTTCTCTGCGTTCTCGAGCTTCTACGGATGCCGCCGTTATTTGTGGTTGATTGTAGCGGTGGAGGCCCTAATAAACTCGGAGCCAGGGAGACCCCAACTCAGTTTCTAGTAGTAATAGTCTGAGCTCATGGAATGACTACTGTCCAGCGTTGGAGGTGGTTACGTTCCTCAATCGGTCGGGCAACCCCGATTGCCTCGGCCAAAGTATGTGGATTTTTAATTTTAACATCCAGTCGGACCTCGTCTCGTAGCCCAGCAATAAAGCACCCGACAAGGAAGGATTCGGGTAACCCATCTACTCTGTACGAAAGCTTTTCAAACATCTCCTGATATGCTTCCACAGAGGTTGTCTGCCTTAACCGTGTCAAAGCCTCCGAGGGATTCTCGAAATCTGTGGGCCCAAAACATAGTAGGACAGCCGTCGTGAATTCCTTCCATGCCACCAGTCCTTGAAACTTGGTGAACCAACGATGCCATTGTAGAGCTAGACCTTCAAGATGAAAAGATGCCAATGGAACTTGTTGCTCCAGTGGAACACTTTTGAATTCAAAATATTGTTCGTCTTTGTAAATCCATCCTTGCGGTTCTTCTCCATTAAATTTTGGAAAATACAATTTCATTGGTGAATAATTGACGTCAGATTTTGAATTGGAAGATTCACCTTGGGAGAAGGGGTTAACTTTGGTGGTTTGATGCCAAACAGTGGTAGAAATCTGGAGGGACTGAAGCTCATACAAAATTGTTTGTAAGGTGGCATTCAATTGTTCGAAATTGGAACCAACATTGCTGATGTTTGCTTCATGCCTTGCTAAGGCCTCCTTGACCTCGACTCAGAATTGGGCATTGCTTTTTCCCCAAGAATCCATTAGATAACCAGACTCTGATACCAAATGTTGTGTTTAAGTATTTAGAAGAGGGAAATAGGAAGGAAAGGTTAATTCTTATTGACATCCCTCTTACAAATGCAGCAGCCCTTAATATAGCCTACTGTCTAACAGCTTACCAAACAAATAGCATGAAAACAACCCATTAAGGTGTTGTTTGATAACCCATTCATTTATAATTTTTAGTTTTTGTTTTTGAATTTTTTGAAAACCAAAAATGAAAATGCGTTTGATAACCATTTTCATTTTTTTAAAAACAAAAACCATTTTCACTTTTCTTTAAAAAAAAGGTTAAAAAGTCATTTTCATTTTTCAGTTTTCATTTTTTTTGTGTCCTTGATAATGCTAAGATACAAGACAACTCAAACAAGGCTTGAATATGAGACTACCCATACTGACATAGTCCAGATGTGGTCGAGACCACGAATTGCTCGAACAGGGTCGAAACCCAGGATAGCTCTGTCAGGGCTAAAACCTGAGATAGCCCGGTCAAAGCCAGAAGTCGGGATACCCGGTCGAGGCTGGAACTCAGGACAGCTCGGTCAGGGCTGGAGCCCTGGACCGCTCGGTCCGAGCAGGAACCTGGGACAACCCAATCAGGGGCAGTACCCGAGACAGTCGGGATTGCCTGGTCAGGGCCGGAACCTGGGACACCACGGTCGGGGCCAAAAACTGGAACCGACAATAATCGAATATGGATTTGTTTAAATTTATTTGTAAAATTTAAAATAGAAAATAAAATAAATAAATGATTATAAATAATTTTTTTCAAAAAAAAATCAAAAAATGGTTGTTGTTTTTTATTTTTTTCCTTTTAGAAAAAATATAAACCATAAACAAAAGCTAAAAATCAAAAACCAAAAACAAAAACTGAATGCGTTAACAAAAGGACCCTAAGCTAGTGGTCACTCCAGCCTAATAACTAGGAAAGAAATAAAGAAAATGAACAACTACCTAACAACTGGTTTAACCAGATTTTATTGCACCTACACCCCACGTCTACTATCTGCATGAACCATGCAAACAACCACACCTAGCACTCACACACACAACACGTTCACACACTCGTAGACACATCACAGAGGAAGAAATGGCAAGAGACCATGTTATGAAGCATGTGAAAGAAAAGATTCCATAAACTATAGAATTTATATGCCCTTAAAATATCTTTGATGTATCTGGAGGTTGTAGTGGTTGATTATGCATTAAAAACTTGTGTACACATCACCAAATTTATTTATGTATGGATATTTATGGAGTTTGGGACAAAATTTGTTCTTTATCGTTGGTACTATAAATTTTGTTTTTTTTTTTTTTGGAAATAAAGAAGAAAAAAATTAAAAAAGAAAATGCAGAAGATAAATATATAGGAAAGCCATGTGGCCCAGAGTGCTTCGAAGCACTCTCGTATGGTCTTATATATTCATCCTTGCTTGACTATTTGCCTTTGTTTCTTATCTGTTACAAATATTTTAACCGTTAATTTTAAATATAGATTTTAAATCTGAGATAATATATTTGCAGGTTATCTAATTTTTTTCAATTAGTGTATAACTGGGATGGCTCATGATATTTTTTTTCTTTATGCAGACAAAGAAAAAAGCCATCTTTGTCTTGCCTCATCCATGGCATCACTACAAAAAAATGGGGGTTTTGTGACGGCAGTAAATTAGTCAAGACATAGTATATGTGACAGAATCGTCACTAAAATTACTTTCTCTGAGGTCCAACACAAAGTTTTATGATGACTTACTGTTCACTCCGTGACATAAAACTTTCATTATGTGACGAGTTAACTTCGTCACAAATATTCTCACTCACCGGAGAATTACCGCTGGTGAGGAATCTATGACGGATTGTGTTCAGTTGCAGATAGTCAACGGTCACTGTACATTTTTTGTGATGACCTATATACCATTACTTATTATCATTATTGTTGTAATGCATTGTTTTTGTGGCCGAAACAACCGTCACAGTATACCATCTGTGATGGCCTTGTGACGGTTTACCGTCACATATATAGGGTGACATGTACAACGACTACCTTAAAATTTGGCATTGTTGTATCAAATTTTATCCATCATGATGCAACATCTGTGATGACCTTGTGATGGTTCACCGTCACTTATGAGAGATGTACAATAGTGCAATCAATTTGTGTCCAAGATGAGTCGTCACAATATAACATTTGTGACAGACTTATCACAATAGAAAGCTTTGTTATAGTTACTGTCCAATTTTTTTTAAAATATTCTTTTCTGTTTTAGAGTTTAAGGGATGTTCAATTGATATATAAAGAGTAGCCAAACAACACTTTTATAAAGTGGTTTTATCAGTACCACATTTTATATAAAGGGTAAAAAATTCTTCATTGAAGCACTTGTTCTATTACATGCATCAGCAAAAAAAGTTACCAACACTTTGATTTCAACTATAAAGTATTAATTAGGATACATACAAATAACTTCTGCAAGCATGCTTGGGCCTCAACATCAGTAGCTTTGCTCTGGTCCCCAAAATATTGGGCAAATGAAATCGATTTTGCATTTGAGAACTTCTTTCTTGCTTCATCGGTTTCCTACATCTAATTGAAAAAATGTCAAAGTATAAATGATTAATAAAAAATATAATATTACATGCAAAATCACTTTGTAAACTAAAGCAACCTATATCACAGGGTATTTGATAGGTTACCACAACTATCTCAGGGTCAAGATAAAATAAAGTATATCTACACCTTTTATGCAGATATAACAGAAGATGACAGACAAAGATTCATCATTTATACAAATTGGATTAAATTATCCAAGCATTGTAAAGAAAAAAGAAAGCAGCAGAAGCAGTCAAAGTTCCATCTTAAATATAATTCAAAATCCAAAGTCACACTGAAATCTAAACTTTCAAAGATAAAAAAGGAGTTTATATAATCCCTAAAGCTTGACACTATATACATTTATATGACACCTAAAGCTTGATTAAAAGAGATCCATAGAGAAAAAGAAAAAACAACTTGCTCATGAACAAAATTTTAACATCCTTGCTCTTACTTGAACAAAAAAGTGATTTATCAACATTTGACTCGTTTTATTATTTTTTATTAGCTTTTACTTGAACAAGCCACAAGTCAAGTTGGGGTTTGATGTAAAATATAGGAACTATGTTCTCTTGCACTAAACGTGATAGTAACAAAGCAAGCATCATAGAAGAACTAAATCTAAAGGACTCCATTACAAAGGAAAGTCTTCAATAAATCCTATTCAATTCTCAAAGATGCGACCAATAACCATAAAATAAAATAAAGGAAAATGCTAGCATATTAAACTAAAAGGAAATTGCAATATAAAAGTAATTCGCCACTGCTCAGAAACTGATCAAATATAACTTGAGCCCCATTGGAAAAATCACCAAATTAAAGATTTATAGTCTTGGTAACACAGAGGTAGAACTGAAGATTTTGTTTTATAGTCTTGGTAGAAGTAAAGAGCTTCTTGTCAATAAAAAACAAAGTGCGCACTTGGATTAACAGCCTCATGATTATATATATAGACTATAGTATATGTGACCTCTCTCTATTATTTCTTAATTTATTAGTTTGATCATCCAGATAAATAGCTAAATTGTTTACATTTTCGTAAATCTTACACAAGATTTGTTTCCTTACTAAACTTGTAGGCAGATTGGTATTTCCTAAAATTGTAGAGATAGTCAATTTCTTAGCATTTTAAGCTTTCTTCTACTATGTGCTCTTGTAATCTAGCCCATGTGTATGAAATTAAGAGTAACGTATCACCATTGCATGCACAGAAAACTATTCGAGATTATTATCTATTTTTTAAACTTATCTTTTGCTTTTGTAACAATTATTTGAGCATATTTTATATATCATGATTATATATACATAAACAGACTATAGTATATGTGATCTCTTTCTGTTATTTCTTTCTTAACTTATTAGTCTGAGCATCCATATCCTATTATTGAGATATGCCATAGAATTAGAAATGGCTCCTAACCAACTGATATATATATATATATAGCATGAATGTTATAGAAGATATATGGTATAATTCGAGAAGATCTTTGCAACAGTTTCTATAGAAATATTTATTTATACCTATTTAGTTACAAGAAGGCTAAGCTAATTAGCCTTTTCCAATATACAAAACCCCCAATTGTATTCACAAAAAGGGAATGTTGGAGAGAAAATTTTACAATTGAACTACTACAAAACTTTGAAAATACTGCTAAATATATTCTTACCAACAAAGTACTAGACATTGAAACAAAATTCTGATAACAACCACTCTAATACATAATATTCCCCTCCCATTACAGAAATCTAACAAGGTTGACATTGCATAAACAAATAACCTGGTAATGATTGAAGCTTGCCCACGAATCCTTTGGGGTTTGGCATTAAGATCAATCAATATATTGTCCATCTGGCCATCACTGTTGATGTTATTGTCACAATATTAACTAGAACAGGGGAGACTCTGTGATTCTATTGATTCTCTCTAGCTGTGAACTTAGGAGGCTAAATTTGATCCCTTCTTATAATGTTAGGGTCAAGAGGTTGTAGCCCTAGCTGTTCTAAATGGCCAGGCTTATCACCTGGAAACTACAGAAGAATTCACTGGGAAAAGAAATCAGAAAGCCTCAGAAAGAGATACAAAACCTAAACCAATACTCTTCATAAGATAGACAAACCTCAACTCTTTGCCGGAGTAGGAGATATCTACAATGGGTTCTTTTACCACCAACGTGTATAATCATGTCGCATTGAAGGCAAAGGGAACTGCCATCTATCTCAAAGTAAAAGAAAGCTACACGCATTTCCAAAGGAAAGAAAAGGATTCAAACCTAAGTAAATTAATTTTAAAATAGTAGATTTTAGTCTATATTCTCAAAGTGTTATATTAGATTAACTGTACAAGGAATTTGTTATATGTGATTTGATAGAAGAAACAGCTTGAAAGTAGGAATCCCTGTATGCTTGCTACTGACTTTTACCTGACCAGTACATTTTTCAATTTCTTAGAACGATACTACATTCCATTGACATCCCACCAATAAATATATATATATAAAAATAAACTAGCACAAGCTTGTACTAGTTTAACACCCCCTTCAGGTACTCAACAATCAATTGAGATATGCATATACAGAAAGTATTTTTAGGTAGTAAATTAGTTGCTCTAATTCATAAATAAACAAATCAATAATTGATTGGCCAAATTCATAGATCTATAAGGGGTGGTGGAGTTGGGGGTAACTAATATTTAGGACCTAATTTGCAAGTGTCCAAGTCCTAAACGTTTTTCAAAGTTCCCAAAAACAATATAAAAAGAATACTTTCAATGCTAGATATTCAACTGCCAATGGGAGTGAAATCAGTAAGCTAGAGAGCCACCTTATCTTCGACAACCAATGTTGAAGCTACCGCTGATCGGAGTGAGATCAGCAAGCAAGAGAGCCACAGAGAACGGCGTTGAAAAACTCAAAATTGAAAAGGTCTTCAAAACAAAGCCACTGAAGAAATAGGGGTTCCGTTTTGCACATCATTGAGAGTTGAACCTTGAAGGTGTTTTAAGCAAACATGGATCAAATGTGATTCAGTACGGGGATCGAGTTTATGAAGGTAAAGGCTGAGCATTCTTTTCCGGGTAGTGGGTCAGCTCATCGTCGCCAGATGTGGGCAGATTTTCGGCGAAAGGCTTAAGTTGTGTGGGTTCATTATATTTTGAAGCATGTATGATCGGGAGGAGGGGAGAGGGAAGAAAAGGGAGAGAGGGATGGGGGGAAATAGGGAAGACGAAAAACAAAAAATTGGATTTTGATTTTTAACAAATAAAATTAGCAAATGTGACCACAACCTTAAAATTCCATCACAGTTATGCTAAATGTATAGGTGAGAAATTTCCCTCTTAAATTTTCCAGTCAAAATATACAATCTAATTTGAATTTTACGTTTAATTGTGACAGAATGACTGTCACAATTAATAATATATCCAAATGTGACAGATATAACATTGTCACATAATCATTTTGAATTTTATATTAATTTTTTTCTTGGAATCTGTGACTAGCATTTGTGGTTTCCGTCACAGATGAACGAAAATAATTCAAAATTTTTTTGGCTCCAAATAATTTATGTCAATTAGTGACGAGGTCAAATTTTTCATATTTAATGTACAATATATGACAATTCAGCTATAACCATCACTATAGACCATATTTATGTGACGGTTAAGTGAACGTCACAAAAAGGTTTTTTTTCTTGTAGTGCATTGTTGAAACACTTAACATCTATATGTAAACGTTAAACTTAAAGTTCCGAATCTCCAAGGCATATTCAAACACTTGTATTGATTAACAATACAATACATTATATTCAAGCAAAAAACACTTTTAGCTCCATCATATATAGAGCTCAACTTAGGCATAAATTAAACTAATAGGATTTCAAGAAAATGCCTAGATAGCTACTAGCAACTTTTTGTACTTCATGTGTTAATCTTTCATGAACGATTTTAGATTTCATTCTTTGGCCAATAGCAAATTATGAAGAAATGAAAAATATAGCACAAAAATGAGAGAAAAATATAAATATTTTAGAAACTTCATGAAAACACGAATCACTTATCTACTGTTTTCCATGGTAGATTCTAAACATAGTGTAAATTAAAGCAGCAAATCTATAGATCTGAGTATAACTTCTATCTCAATCAACAGGCTCCTAATAAAAACTTAAAGTTATGTACGTACCATCCTCAGGTACCACATCCTGTCGCTCTTCAAGTAAAGTCATCGAGAGTCTTAAATTCAACCTTCTTTTCTTTCTACCAACAAATCATAAGAGAGATTCTCGTCACCAGGCTGTGACTGGAGCTCCTCAAATATGGTTTTCTCGCTTCAGGTTCTGGCAGAGGCACTAAGATCTTCAATTAATAGAAGAACTAAATTGGTAAAATAAGATGCACTCACCACTAAAAAAAAGGGTCAATAACGTAGAGTAAAAACTGACTTTTTAAGTGTTTAATACGACGAACCTAAACTATCGTGAAAAGAAGCGTCGTATATAGTCACCACAAATATGACGATTAAAAACTGACATTTTTTACACGACCATACCGTCGTTTTTAACACTGTTGAATCCATCTGGACGCCAAGGGGTGAAACTATAAAACGATGGGCCATTACTAAGAACCGACGTATATAGAGTCCCACGTGGCACATTAAAAATGATAGTTCATATTTAAGAACCGACATTTATAAAGGAATGTATAAATGATGGTTCAAACCCTAAGCCCATCATTTATATGTTTTCTTTTTTTTTAACTTGATTTTCAGTATATTTGTCAGTTTGATTTAAGCTGCCGTATTTAATATTCTGTTTCTTTTAATTTTCCAGTGGCTTTTATGTATTAAATATATTTATTTTTAATAAATATTTATTAAAAAATATGTTTTCAATTGCAAAAAAAAATCACTAATAAAAAAAAGCTATACAAAATTAAATTATACAAAATTGTACAAAATTATACAAAATTGTAAACAATTCTAATTAAAACATTATTACTAATTAAACAACAATACTAATTAAAATAACAATTCTAATTACAAAACTCTTATACATTACTAACTAAACCAAACAAATTTTGTTATACATAACTAGTGGTACTCATGTAAATTTTTTGAAGGATTAGAAATTTCTTCAAGAAAACATGCAATCCATTCTTCTCTAAATTGATCCACAAAGTTTTGTACCCAAACATTAATTTTTAAACTATATATAAAAATTAAACAAATAATTAATGCATTAATAAACATATATTTTAAACAAAATATTATATGTAAATTTAAAATGATAGTAAAATTATACTTACAGTAGAATGCAACTGAGACTTTAGTGCAGATGAATTTATGTTTATTATTTCTCTCATCATCATGCATATATAATATGCACACTCATGATGTGTTAGTTGCAATGGTGCTTACAAAAAATTAAGTTAAAACATTAATATACACAATTTCTAATACTCTAACATTAATGAATTAAATAATTAATATATTTTACATTTCTGCCTCACCAAACCAATATTTTATTCTTCGACCTTTGCACATTCGACTCATTCCACAATGGCTATTTTTGCAATAGTTTAAATTTCAGTTGTAGTTTACAACAGCTATTTTTGCAACAGTGTGTCAGATGGCATTATAAACGACGGTTCCTTAAAGAAACCGTCGTTTATAACCTACAGCAAAAACAATTGTTTAGTTGGAACCAACATTTATACTAGCCAATCAAGACACATGGATGATGGCATTATAAACAATGGTTCTTTATGTGAACCGGCATATTTGTTGACAGGCCGTCATCTTTATTGCTCCCAAACTTTATAACCATCGTTTTAGTGGTTTAACGTCGGTGATCTCAGAATATCGACATGTAATATAATTAAAGGACATCATATATGACATTTTTGTGTTGTAGTGACTCACTAATCGTATAAAAGGCCACAATCAGACTAAGAAACCTAACATTTCAGTTGCATGCAATAGAACTAATTATAGCAGAGTATTAGAGATAAAATATAAAAGAGATGATGAGCCACCTTCTATCAGCTTAAGCTTTTAGAATCAGTGGTGATTCAACATGGTATCAGAGCTGAAAGACCTAGTGGTCATAGGTTCAAAACTCAATAGCTCCACCCAAATATAAAAATATGTGTGACGACCCAAATGAGCTCAAAAGAGGCTGAGCCGAATATGCACATGTAAGGACCCAAACGGGCCTACATGTGAGGGAGAGTATTAGAAATAAAATATAAAAGAGATGATGATCCACATTCTATCAACTTAAGCTTTTAAGTTCAGTGGTGATTCAACAGAGAAAGTTCACACAAGCTTCATTATGATGGAAAATGATTATATGTCATTCAAGCGACAACTAACACGTGCATGAGTGCAAGCAAATTAATCCCAGAAATGCATATTCTTAAAATTTCCAAAAAATGTAACATTTATACTCAGCGCAGCAAAATATAGGAATAATTGAGATTTAAATACCATTCTATGTCTTTCTTATTAAATGAGGAATGAAAAAAAGTTTCCAATTTCTCACTTATAATCAAGCTTAAAATATTTAATGTTATTATAATGACACTAATAGTGCAAGGTTCTTTCATTAGCATGTTTATTAAGCAAATATTCATTTATCAAAAGGATACTCGCTTCTCAAGACGCCGGAATATGGCCTCCCCTAATCTAATCCTAGTTATCAATGTCCGAAAAAATACAATTGATAGTGTATGTAATAAATCCAACAAACACAGATTTTTGCTAGAAGATTTAAAATAATTTACAAACAGGATCAACTGAAGCATTCATTACTACAGCAGTTGATAATATTAATCATGAAGAAAATTATAAACATATATGACTTGTGAGACAGTGTATTGGCATGGGAGATGCTGCATGATACAAAAACCTCAAAAACATAATAATTGTAGTAGAAAATTTCCAATTCTTGACACTTACAACATTGAAGCTTTGTTAGGAAGAGATAATAAGTTGTCCTTGCACTACAAGAAATTTGGGCTACAGCAACGAAAATTGAAGCTACAAAATAATTTTCTTGACTGAAGATACCCTTTCAGTTTCAAAAAAAAAAATTTGTGACTGTTTTAAAAATTTTATATTTTCAGTTACAAAATTCGAAATCGTAACATTTTTTCGTGACTAATGGGTCAATTTTTGGGAGGAAAATTTTCCCTCCAAAAGTTTAAAACCTACAGTTACAAATTTTTGGTCTTCGTGACTAAATATTCTAAGGTTGACTGGTCAACTGATGAAATTCATACAGTCACAAAAATAATTTTGTGACAGAAGAAATTTTTTTTTTTCCAAAAAAAAATATTATATACAAAAAAAAGATCAAAACGGCACTGTTTTTGTAAATTTCTTGTGTGCATGCCCTTCATCTAAAACAGTCTAGTGTGGCTTTCTTGAATATTGCAAGCAATGGTCGCCAGTCCACAACCACCCACTGCCTTGGCCAGCCGAACCCAAAATCTTAGGCGAAACAGATGAAAGAGACCATAAGTTTTCTCCTAAAATTTTTGATACGCTTTTCTTCACGGAAATGGCCTCTTTCTTTTCTACAACATGCTTTAGTGGATTGCTTCTTACTATCTCTTAATCCCTTCGATTTAGGGTTTTATTTTTTAGTTTCATTTAGTTTTTGAAGGCCATTTCGTTTGCTTAAGTTTGCTTTTGGCATTTGGATCGGCTTTTTGGGGTTCTTTTCTAATTGGGTTTTTGGTAAAACTAACTTTTGTATAATAGTTTTTCATTGCTTTCACTTTTATACGAATTTTGGGTTGATTTGTTTTGAATCTAGATCTATGTTGTTTTGTTAGTTTGTTTGTAAGTATATGAGGTAAAGAATTTTAATATATTCTAGCACTTTTATGTTTAATCTATATTATGTATAAGAAATAAAAAGATATAGCAGTGGCACAAAACAAATACAAGTATAAACTCAATTCGAGATATAACTAGAACTTACTCAAACACTTCTAGAAAGCTCATGCAAACTTTAGAAATATATAAGCATTAAGCATTGTAAATTTAACAGACTTTACATGATTATTAACAAAGCAAGTTTTCAAGGAAAACTCTTTGCCATTATGCTCTTATGGCATTTTTTGCTTCAATTCCATTACATAACTACTCTACAAGACTACAAGCAGCCTCAAGTATTGAAAAACAAAATAATTATAATAATAATTAGTAATTTTCAGTCACTCACATTCCTATGCCACATGCTAATCTTCATTTCCTTTAATTGAATCTTACATAATCTTTATCATCATTACAATTTCTTGAAACTAACCACCACTACTAGAATGCATTATCTACTTCGTGGAAAATCATAAAATGTGTATTTACATTTTCTCAAATCTGTTTATCCTTTTACAGACATTAGCCACTTAATTGGTCCCATTGAACGTCTAATATAACACCCTTAGCATATTTAGCTTCCACTTATAAGGCTATACATCTCAACTTGCATTAATTCCTTGCACAACTTATAAAGAAGCCAAAGCCCAAAGTTATAAAAAGGGCATGACCATATGAACTGCTAAACATATCATCACCACGTATCATCAGCTTTTTAAATATTGAATTATCTCCAAATAAGAAGCAAATAAAATAATAAAGGTATAAAGGTAGTTTTGTTAGTTTTTTTGTAAGTATATGAGTTTGAAAAAAGTTCTAGGATTTCATTCTTCCATTTTTTAACTGATGCTTAATGTTTCTTTGTGAGTTTAATTTCACTGTCCATGTGTTGAAGTTCAGTTGCACCTTCATTCACTTGTTGTTAACGTTTGTGAATTAAATATCTAGCAAATGTTAGAGACCAAAGAAACCTTGTATAGTGAAAAAATATTTGGCAACATTCCAGGTTTGTTGCTTTCTCTCACATTGTTTTTGCCGATATGTTGTTTGCTGCTGTTGTGTTTGGTTAACTAAACATGTATGCTTTTGTGTGATTTTGATCTTTATCTAACCTTGGTAGAAACATGCATCTATTATATATTTTTTCTTTGTTAAAGTTCCTCATGGTGGCAGGTATTGATGTTGGTCATCAGTTCTATTCCCGAGCAGAAATGGTTGTTGTTGGTTTTCATAGCCACTGGCTGAAATGAATTGATTTTATGGGGGCTTCCTACAGTAAGGAGGTAATTTGTTCTTTCTCTTTTGTTTCAAGATGTTTCTTTGACAGAAACTCTTTGTTAACCTCCTCATAGTATGGTTGGAGAGGATTCTCTCTCTCTCTCTCTCTAATAAATCAGCCCGTTTGGCAAGCTCAAAGATACATGCTACACTTGATGTTACCCCTGCTGTTGAAGTCATCAATGATCTAGGACTGGATACTTTGACATTATAAGGTGTGGTTATTTTTATTTTTGTTTTGTGTCCACGTTTAATACTCTGTTAAATAACATTGGAAGTATGATATTGTTGTCAGATACTTGGTTTTTTCTTTGCTGGGATTGTGCTCAATCAATTTGGCTTGATTAGAAATCTTATAGATGTCAAAGTTCTATTTGAGTGGGGGATCCTTTTCTTGGTAAGCTTTATAAATGTTTGCATGTAAGCTGCTGTTTTACATTTGCAATTTTTTCTCATCATTGATTGCAGCAGTATTACTATGTAATGAAAAAAAACATATGACAATAATATTAATGACAAGTACATTCGTTTTCATTGTCTTTTATTTTTTTTGTAGAAAAAAATATTCATTAATATATGGAAGTTCTTATAGATAGCATCAGGAAATATATTAAGTGGATGTCTTATTATCAGATTTTTAACCAGTGATACTGGCAATGTTTGGATAGTGGATATTTGTAGTCTTTATATTCTCATCTTATGGTCTTATATGGATAATACAAAGTCAGCATTTCACTTTTACAACTTGCTTCATGAAAAGGATTAGAATAATTCAGTTTTCCACTTTTAGAATGAGACTACTTTTAGATCCCTTATTTTAATTTTTTTCCTCTCCCTCCCTTTATCTCTTCCTTTCTTTCTATAATGTTCTCTTCTTGATATATGGGCCATCAATGTCAATTCCTGGCTTTTGAAAGAGTTGAGTGGGAGTACCAACTTGAGAAGAAGGGTCAAAAATCTCCATCTACAATTGACTTGCTAAGCGAAACACTATGTCAAGAGCTGGATGTTGGGGTTAGTATATTTTCATAATTTTTGTATCTTCTCTATTAATGCAAGAGAGTTTGATCTTTATCTGCATCAGAAATAGAGGGAGGTGAAAAAAAGTCACGAGTGAATGCTGTGATAAAGGGTTTGACATGAGTGTATGTTTAAAGATCTGGCAAAAATATAGCTTTTAGAGCTGAAGGGCTGAAAGACAATTTCTATTTTGTTTTGTTTTGTTTTTTGTTTTTTTTCATGTAGCTTAGTTTGTATAAGTCTATTTTGGATAGAGTTTTGATGTTGAGTCGTGGTTTTCTTAGTGGATTTTTATATCAATTCATTCTTTTTGACAATTTAAAAAATTTAAATAAGGAATAATCAGTTTAATCTTCACTATAGTATAGTTTCTATTTGTTTTCAGGCATTACCTGGAAAAGCTATTGTAGGACAAGTTACTCCTAAGGAAATTGTAGCAATTGTTAGGCCTACGAATTATGCATCGTCCACTGCTTCAAAGAGATTGGATCAGAAGTATATTTTCAAAAGTAATTTAGAAATGATTATGGAAGTTAGTTTTTATAATGCAGCTGAAGATGTTCATATTAAGAGAAAACACATGTATTCAATACGTGTAAAACCTTCATCCCACAAAGGTATTCAAGGTTTATATGTCTTTCCAATTCGCTGCAAGATAAAACAATTTGAAAGAGCGGGTGTCTATGCATTTTCATTCTCTCTTGTAAGTTATCCATCAACTTTGATGGGTTGCCATTTGAATTGTATTTTATGATCCTAATTGAAATCTTAATTATAATGTAATGCTGTGCTTTTTTGTCCTATTTGTCAGATGGAGATCATGGAGTCGAGTTGTAAGACTTGTCTTAGAAGAGTTTTGGTCAAGGCATCTGGCAAGGTTGGAAAGTGGAGACTTTTAAGTGACAATAAGAGTCTACCATATATTGTAAGGTAAGCAATTTTTTTAAGTATTGGGATCCTCAATGGTCTGTGATATTTCTTTCTGCGGCTAGTTAGAGTCAATGCAATTTTTTATCAAGTGCAATTGAGAATGTCAACAATAAATTGGGCAGCTCTTTGTAAATTTATATGCTAATAAACATCTGTTTTTCATATGGGATTTTTTTAAATACATTTTTTCTTAGTGGAGACATCATTATAAGTGATTATATAATCCTAAACAATGTGGTGGTGGTATATGAAGTTCATGTGGCTGTGGTGGGGTAATAGATTATTACATTGATTGATTGCAACATATTAAATAATGCCTCTGTTGTACCTTCTCTGAAGTGAAGTTATATACAATTTAATCTTGAGAAAAAAACATTTTTTTACATAGGTGGGTGATCATGGATGCATTGACCTTAATGGTCTTTTGAAAGTAACTGCTGGTTATGAAAAAATGGTATGCCCTCCTATTCCTTGGTACATTATACTCATGGAACTCATTTTAGGAGTGCTTAAGATCAGAAGACCCATTGAGAATGAGACACAAGAGGAATGCGACATTGAAGTGGGAAAGGATGAACTATTTGATATGGTTTTCCCACCAAAATATGGCTACGTATGTGGATTAGGTGAAGGTACGAAGCCTCAAAGATCTAAATTGTGGAGGGTTCAAAAAGCTTTAAGAGAAGCTGAAGAGGCATGAAAGAGAAAGGAGGCAGCAGTGCAAAAAGCTGATATTGTGTTAATGAGCCTTACATAATGTATGTGTCTGAAATTGTGTTGGTGCTTTTTGCTTGACTGATGTGCAGGTTCCCTTAGCTTGGACTCGGAATGAATGTGGTATGCAAGCTGGTACCTTACTTTTGAGATGGCAGTAAATAGTAGTTTGAAGGCCAATTGTTAATATATATTTTTTGAAGATGTTAAGTGCTAACATCTTAACTTGCACATGTTGTGATTAGGTAATGAGAAACTGATTGTTGAAACTTTAGACTTATATATATTTTGTGGATATATAGTAATATTTTGGGATGGTTTGTTATAAGTAAAGCATAATATTTTGATAAGAATTTGTCCTTTTAGTTTTTGTTTGTTGGTTGTGGATGCGATTTGGAACTTATATATGTTTTATTTCAGCATGTGAATAACTTGTTAATATGGGACTGGTAAGGTTTCTAGAACATCAGTTATGTATAACTTTCGTGGCTAATATAAATAGCCATGAAACAAAAAATATATACGCATAAATTGAACCAAATTTAGTAACGAAATTTATTGTTCGTGACAAAAAAATATGCAATCTATCATGAAAAAATATTTCATGGGTAACTGAAAACAACTATCATGGCTAATATATCATACATTTAGCCATGAATGTTTTCGTGTCAAATTTCAGGGCAATTTAGTCACAGACATAAAAAAATGTGAGTAAAACACTTCGAATTAGTCACGGCAACCATGTCGTGACTACTGCACGAAATAGACACGACAGTTTTCGTAACTGATTGACATCCTTCAGCCATGAAAGCAGCAGTTTCAGTAATGAAAACATGGGACTTCAGTTACAACATTTTTGGTGGCTAAATGTGACACATTCAGTCACGAAAAATTCTAAAATTTTGAAATTGGCCTTTAGTCACGAACCGACACTTTTTTTGTGGCTAGGGACTTTCAGTGACGCACCTACTGTCACGGAGCTGTTACGACGTGTTTTGAGTAACTAAATGGATTTAGTGACGAAAAAATGGCCTTCAGTCACCAAAGACCGTTGTCGCTGTAGGCCAGATTTCTTGTAGTGTTGGTTACGAACCTGTGAATTATAATATTAATATTACTGAAAGTTAAACGAGGCATTTACTTGATGATATATTAACTTGATGAATGTATTATGTATACATCCACCGAATCAAGGAATATATAATAAAATGACTTTTATAGGTTAATTGTAAGATATTTGAAATGTGTTGCCAAAATTAAGTCATACAGTCCACTATGACGGTCTTTTACGTACATACCAATTTCATGTTTTTATTTTAAACACAAAATATTTTTTTAATGTGTTAATGGGTTATTATCGTGTTTAATTCACTCTAACAACCCATTAACTAATATGTCATATCGTGTTGGCATAATGAGTGTGTCGTATTATTGTATCCTATAAATTTTAACAAATTAACTTAGGTGTCGTTTGATAACTCATTCATTTATAGTTTTTAGTTTTTGTTTTTGAATTTTTTGAAAACCAAAAATAAAAATGCGTTTGATAATCATTTTATTTATTTATAAAAAAAAAAACTAAAAACAAAATGCGTTCGATAACTATTTTTATTTTTTTAAATAAAAACAATTTTCACTTTTCTTTTAAAAGAAAAAAATGTTAAAAAGTCATTTTCATTTTCAGTTTTTTTTTTTTTTTGGTCCTTGATAATGCCAAGATACAAGACAACTTGAACAAGGCTTAAATGTGAGATTACCCATACTAACACCGTCCAAATGTGACCACGAATTGCTCAAACAGGGCCGAAACTTGGGATAGCCCGGTCCGAGCTAGAAGCCGAGACAGCCCAATCCATGTCGGAACCTGGGACAGCCCGGTCCAAGTTGAAACTCGGGACAGCCCTATCCTGGCCAGAATTCGGGACTGCCCTACCCAGGCCGGAATCTGGGACTGACCAGCTCGGGTCAAAATCCAGGACCACCTCGCCCAGGCTAGAATCTGGGACAACCTGGTCAGGGGCAATATCCGAGATCCCCTAGTCCGGACTGGAACTTAGGATTGGGATAGCCTAGTCCGAGCTAGAACTCAAGACCGCGCTTCCGGGGCCTGTACATGGGACTGTTAGGATCGCCCGGTCGAAGCCGAAACTCATGACCGCCTAGTCGAGGCCAGAACTCGGGACCTCCCAGTCGGGCCTGGAACCCAAGATCACCCAATCCGGGCGGATACACGGCACCGCCTGATCCTGGCTGGTATCAGGGACTACCCGGTCAGGCCAGAACTCAGGACAGCTCATTCTAGGTCGGAACCTGGGACACCATGGTCGAGGCCAAAATCTAGGACCAACAATAATTGAATATGAATTTGTTTAAATTTATTTGTAAAGTTTTTAAAAATAAAAATTAATAAAAAAAACAAAAATGATTATCAAAAATAATTTTTTTCATAAAAAAAAAAAATGGTTATTGTTTTTCATTTTTTTCCTTTTAGCAAAAACATAAACCATAAACAAAAACTAAAAATTAAAAACCAAAAACAAAAACTGAATGCGTTAACTAACGGATCTTTAATAAATTTAAGAAGTTTTAAGTACGCTCGATCTTTATTAGTCTTTCCACCAGTTAGTCATAATGTTTTCCATCGTTTTCTAAGCTTTAATTAGTTTTCTTTCTGAAACTGATCTAATCAATAATATCTTAGATTTGTTTCAGTTATATTTTCTAGGTTGAGTTTACCTTGTTTCAGAAATTAACAGAATCATTGATGAATGATTGATAAGAATAATTTCCTTTTCCTTATGTCTCTCTCAAGTTCCATATTAGTTTCCTCATTTGTATCTGAATCATTTTTCTGATTGGTTTATGAAAATGAGAACTTCCTTTCAATGCATAAAGAAAAAATGTTTTTGACGCAGCATAATCAAAAATAGGCAGGCAACAATGCGTGGTCGGGAAGTTTGGGAACCATCCTAAAAAAAGTAGAAGCCATTAACTTTTTTTTTTTTTTTTTATAAAAGTAGAAGTCATTAACTTGAATGTGCATGTTCTATCCTATCAATAAATTAAAAAAAATTATCAAAATTCCATACAACCAATAACCAAGGTTGCTTTTCATTTTCATCAATTGGCTTATCTTATCATGATAAGCTTTTGTTCCTAGATGTATAGCAAATTAATTTTCTTCGGAAAATTCAATTCTCGGTCTTTCCCAAAGAAATCCAACCCTTCAACAGGAGTAGTAGAATCCTTGGAAAGAAGCATGTCTTTTGATCAAACATGTACATGTCGCATGTGGAATGTTTTTTTTTTTTTTTAAGCATGTCTTTGATCAAACATGTACATGTCGCATGTGGAATGTTAAATTACGAAACTCATGCTCTGTACCTTGCTGATTACTTTCAATACTCCTTTTCTTCCATGAATGCTACCTTTTTCCACACCATTTCTTTCCCTTTAAAAAAGCATGTTCTATATGTAAACTTCTTTAGGATTTTTCTTCCATATACACATGCAAATCCCCTTGGACGAACAAGAAATAAAAATAAAATACAAAAATCTAAATGCATTTTAATACTTTTTAAAATTAAATTATTTACTGATATATATTATAATTAATTTGCTCACATAGAAATCTCTATAATTAATTTGTTTAATTGATATATTTTAAATTGAAAAAAAAATTACATTTTTATAAAATTTGACATAATTTAGATAGTCGGCGTGTTAAAAACCCATAAATAAATAACTCATTTTATTATTTTTCCTTTTCTATTTAATGTAATTAACTAGAGAGAGAGAGAGAGAGATAGTTGGGGTTTAAAATTTCAAATTAAGGAAAGGGATTGAAATGACGACAAGGAGTACTTTAAATCAAAGTGACTTTGAGATGTAAATAGCTTTTCCTTTTTTCTTTTACCTGCAGGGAGGTCACATGCATGGTCGGGTTGATGCCAGTTTGTTTAGATTTAGATATGGATAGATAGATAGATAGATAGATAGATAGATAGATAGACCTAATTAAAGAAATTAAAACTTCACCGCAAGTCCGCAACTCGTCTTTCTTTGCCTATCAGATTCTTAGTCCATGCACAAGCATAGCAGACTAGAGGATAGAGCTATCGGGCTATATATCAGTGTACTTTATCAATATACAAGAAATTATCTACTGATATATATTATAGATTAATATAGTTGTTACTTGCTCTGTTATGTTATAAGTTTTTATTAAGCTATAATTCGGTACAACTGTTTTTAAAAGTCTAATACCTCTTGCATGGACAAAATCCACACACAAAAAGCCTACGTGAAAGAGTTTTGATAAACTTACAATAATAGATTTAAAATTCTATGATATTATATTATTATTAAATTATAATTCAAAGCTATTTTTAAAAGTTCAAACATATAAAATGTAGATTAAAATTAAATTACACATAATTTAACAATTTAGAATCATAAATTGAAAAATTGATTTTGTTCAAAAGAAAAATTAATGTGACACTAAGCACTAGACAAGTCAATATGATGTGACTAATTTTAGGTCACAGAGAAGCATAATAAATATTTATACGTACATTTATCTTTTCCTTTTTTGGTCTTGTATTATTTTTCTGTTTAATTTTTTTCATACTTTTCATGTCTTCTTAGTCATGAAAACATTAATGGAACGCAACCTTTGACTTGGAAAAAGTAAGGATCAGAATCATGTTCTGAACTAGAACAATAATCTCGAACTAAAATTCCACATGAAGACTGGAAAGATCAGGGAAGTAGTAAAAGGAAATCAAAGAGTAGTTAGCCTAGCCTGCACTAATTAAAATCCATCTTTTTTCTATATATATTGAGATTCAACACGTGGAAGCGTAGGTTTGCATAGAAAATCCGCTGTACATGGATGGTTATAGAAATTGACTTATCTGCCTTTTTGGTCCAAAAAAGAAGGGGAAAAAAAAACTCATACACATATATAATTGTCCAAAAAAAAAACATGTTTAAATTAGAAACGGGGTTGACGGGTCAAGCATAACTACGACAATATGATCTGGAATTGATTAATACATGAACAAGACAGTATAGTTCTATCCATTGTGTATTATATTACTAGTAAAACTAATGGTATAAACAAAGATTATTCTAATAAGCACACCACAAGATACGGTCTGTGACAAAACCAATGTTTTCTCACACAAAAATTCTGATAAATTCAAAAAGAAGAAAATGACTTTGTTGCACTTTCAAAACATAAAAGTAGAAATTATCATAAGCAAGTGAGAAATCATTTCTAATTGGTAGGCTAGCTAGCTAAACTTTAGGCGTAACACGTTTTAAAGTCAGAAAACTATACCTTATATCAACATATTTAGGGATATGGACTAGTGCCGGTTGGCTATAATCTTCTTTCGTTTTCACCCATTTTCCAGGTTCATGGAAGATGTAGATGCTGAGTTTAACTTTGATTTTTTTAATTTGCTAAGATACTTAACACATATACCATTCAAGCATTAATGAATATTGTTGTGGGGATTTTTACCCACCATTTAGGCCCAATACCTAGTAATTATGGGTATTAAATTAAATACCCAACAATGTGGTGGGCCACCTAAGCCCAGAGAACTTCCTAAGCCCATAAACTTGGGTAGAGACACTTGTCTCCCATCTGGGACATCAGGCCATCAGTGGATTAATCCTGACCCTCCATGTGTAAGTTATGAGGTAAGTGATAAAAGGGGCAAAAGGGGGAAGCCGAATCTGGAGCCACACGCAGCCCAAGGCACCACCAACTCCCACCTAACCGCCACCCTCTCCCTCTCTTCTCTCCTAAAAATCCGGCTGCCTTGAGTTGGTGGATTTGGAGACCACTAAGGCATGCATTTGGGGAAATGGGAGGGGATTTGACATTTCCATGTGATGATTACATTACCTAATAAAGCCAAGATCACTGTTCACCATCTACCTCACCTCACGCAAACCAGATAGCTTCTCTCCCGCCTGGACTCTCCCAAGAAAAATCCTTTTCCTGCCCCTTTCTCCTCTAAGTTCGGCTCCCCCTGCCCCCCTGTTTTGACCATTTTTTCAGTCATCTTTCATGGTTTTGAGCTGATAATCAAGGGATGATCACTTACTTAAGCATCGGAGGGGAAACGCCGGCCACCACACCGGCGCCCCCCTAACCGATTGGGTTCCGGTTTTGCAGGTACCCGAGGAGCCCAGCCCGAGACGAAAAACAGCCACAACAAATATAGTATCGGATATAGATTACAGGGAGTTTTAACTTTTCCTTCATCTTTCTTTGCCGCCAAACATAGATATATACATATACTAGCCCCAATTTGTGCATGTGTGGTAATAAAAAGTTATACACTGCATATAATTGACCGGATTAAAAAGGGGTTGTTGGTAGATATAAAAAGTGGGTCCCTGTAAAAATCTTGTGTCTGCGCATATAAAAACAAGTTTGTGTGGTGATTTGTTTTGAATAGTAAATAGATGTGCAAGGGAAAATTAGAAAAAAAGGAGAGCATAAAAATGATGTTTAAGATAATTAATGACACTTGGGGGTCTTATCAGTCCCACGTATTGAATCCAATACCTTATCCACTTACGTACCAAACACTGTCTCACTTTATTATGGGCCTATGGGGTCTCTCTTTCTTTTATGGCAAAATGACGCTTGTTTATCTTTGAATTTTATTTTTTTCCACCAAATTAATACCGAAGATCTTAATTACATATAGATAAATATACAATTTGTTTTTTTCCTTTACATAAAAAGTACTCTTACAGCTATAGTCTACCTAACTAAACTTTATCATGACTCATTTTCCACTTTTTTCTGTTTTAATTTTTTATTTTTGGTGGAGGTGTTAGCTAGGGGGTTAGATACCTCCAAGGTTTTTAGCCTAATTACATTAATTAATCCCATCATTCTGTTGTATTATCGTTTATTTGTGTGTTGTTGTTGTTGATTATTTTTACTTTTAGTGCTTTTTGTTCTACCATATTCTATAAAAGGAGTCCCTATTCATGTTACACTTTCTTCTTCTTCTTCTTCTTCTTCTTCTTCTTCTTCTGTTTTTCTTCATATATTAATTGTTTAAGTTCTTCATGTATGTATCTTTCATTTATTAATTGTTTAACTTTCTCTTGTTTGGATCTTCTTCTTTCTTTTTTTCCCTTTTTATAAAGGATATGTCTTATACACTAGGAATTTCAATACTTGATCCACAAAATAAATCAGAGAAAAAATGTGTAGAAAGTTTAAAAAGAAGCTAGTGAGAAAAATTAACTATGTAAAAGTTTTGAAAAATTTGTATACGAAAGATCGATTTGACGTTGCCACAAAAAGGAAATGTGAGAAGGGTGTTTCTATTCTTGGTCTTGGAAACATAATATTAAGTAGATATTTAAAACTCACATAACAGGGGGGGGGTNTTTGAATTTTCCTTGGTTTGCATCATTCATGAAATTTAAAGAAAAATTGAAAAAAATTAAGGGAAAATCCCAAAACTTCGATTGGAACTCATAATATAATTAAACACCAAACTGTAAATTCTAATATGCATAGTACTATAGTGAAATGTATGTTTTATTTTTTTCAAACAAAAACCCAAATAAAGTCGCACAAACTAAAATCTTAAAGGAACTTTATCCAAGTTTTACTCTCTTTTTTTTTTTATAAAAAAATGTCTCCTTGAAGTATTATAGGCATCTAATCATAGGCTTCATTATGAAGTATTACAGCAAGAAACTCTGCAAGGGTAAAAATTGAACTGGTTTTCTATTTTTTTTTTTTTTGCTGAAAAAAAAAGAACATATCCGTAGCAGGGTTATAGGTCCAGAAAGTATTTAGTGAGTGGACAGACCCATGTGTCTTTTTAACCTGATAAGAATCCACGATGGGAGCCCGTATCACTAAAATCTCTTTCTACCTCGTGCGGTAGCAACGAAGATGAGCATTTGAGTCCAAATGGGGCTACCAATACTCGAACCTCAACTCTCGTACTCACAGGTGTGAAAGCTCAACTGGCTCCTACCACTGGGCTACACCCTCAAGTGCGAACTGGTTTTCTATTGCTAAGCTATCACCATTGATGGTATATATCCAAGTTTTACTCATTTTTTCAAATATAAAGTATTTTTATATCCTTCTTAAATTCTAATATGTGTGTGTGTATATATATAGTCATTCTCATGTTAGGTACATCATATATTTTTTCATATGTGAAGAGCATTTACGGCGTGCAAAGCAAACTGTAAATGTGCAGGAAATTGCATTTACAAAAATGAAAAATCTTGAACATGAAAAAATAGATTTTTTTTTTTTTGGTGAATAGATATGTTAGGGTCCAAGATCGGTACTATTCATCAAGACACAGTTAACCAAAAAAGTATAATAGCTTAGAGGTACCTCCGATTCAAAGTTGACATCCTAGTGGAAAACCCTATGCAGGCGGCATTTTTCCTTGATCGGAATTATGACAACATTTGGATCAAGTTTAAGCTTGAAAGGTTGCTGAATTTCTGCTATAAGTGCGGAGTTCTTCAACATGTCACGGGAATATGCAAACAAATGCAGGTTACAGTCACCACACCAAGCGGAATCTCAGCCAAACTCTACGGCCCCTGGCTGAGAGCGGAAAGCTGCGATAGTCTCCTCTTCATCAACACACCGGAAATTGGTGAATTGGACCGAAGGAAAATAAAGATTGAACAAGAGACCAGCGCCGGGCTTCTGAAATACATCACCAATCAAAGCAGAACCGCAGGGGAGACAAGTCAACTCCTAGAAGACTGTGAGATGATACAAGCCTTCAACAAAGAAGAGTTATGTAATGCTACTGAGATGTGTCCAGAGCTAGACTCTCTGAACATCACACTAAACAGGCAATCACTGGGGAACACCAAAACACTCCAAGAGATAGTGATGAATCAATTTAGGGATTCCAAAGTAGATCTTGACTATCTGGCAACTTGGGCATCTAAAATCCTTAAGCAAATAGCCGTGAAGAAGGACCTAAATAGAAGAAGGATCATAGGCTTGGACCCAAATTTCTACAGTATGTGGGCCTAGGTGTAAAACCTTTTAACAAACTTATTGAAGGGCCCACCCACAGCAGCCCAGTGGGCCCAAACAAGAAAAGGCCTACTTTACAATCTCCGGAAGAAAGGCCCAAAAGGAATTTCATTTTGGAGGAATTCATAGATGAACCGGAGAGCCCAATTCATGTGGGACAAGATGAACCCATGACCTCCAATGACATTGAAAACCATTTAGTCAACCTTTCTCTAACTCCTAACTTTGAGGAAGGCTTACTCTCTAATGAAGCTAGACCAAATGGGAGCCAATGATCATGGAAGAAAGAAGCTCATAGGAGATCCCAGAGAGTTCGAGCTCGGTAGTTGGAGATGGGGGAATCCTCAAGACAAGATGCAAGCCGAAGACATTTGGATTTTCATTGAGCCAGACTTTTCTGGGAAGAGACTTTTTCTAAAAGATTTCTTGGATTATATGTGCGCTATAGACCTAGGCTTCATTGGAAGGAAATACACTTGGGAAAACAAACAAGAAGGAAGAGTTCTCATCAAAGAGAGACTTGATAGAGCGATTGCTTGGAGGATTGGTTTGAGTTGCATCCTTCAATTTCGGTCCAACATCTAAGAATGGAATCCTCAAATCATTGTCCAATTATAATTCACAACGGAGACAAAGAAATGAAAAGAAAGTGTCCATTTAGATTTTTCCAAGCTTGGACAACCGATGATTCTAGCGTTCATATTGTTAACAATGCTTGGAATTCTAATAGAAACACTGGAATGCATTGTCATCGTTTAAATCGCAGCTTACAGAGTACTACTAAGGCTTTCCAAAGATGGAACAGAGAAAAGTTTGGTTATACTCATCTTCGGTTAAAGGAGCTTGAATTTGAATTAGAACAATTCCAAAATAATGAATCCAATGTTGACAAAAAAAAATAGATATATATATATAGTCAAACTGTTGTAAAATATATTTGATAATTTTAAAATGTAGACCATCACTAATAATGATTATTAATAATTTTTTTAATTAATTTTTCACTATTAATAATTTATTGCTGATGGTCTATATTTTAAAATATTTCAGTATATTTTATAATAGTATCACTTTGTACGTATATATTACCATATTGCATTTTGTTTTGCCGTTAAAAATATTTTACAGCAAAAGTTACGGTGCAAATTGGCCCAATGGACCTACGAAATGCAAAATAAGCTAGAACAGGCTCAGATTCCTTCTCCTAGTCTTTCTTTACCATGGCTGAATCAGCAACGCTCAACTGACCACAAAGCTATCCTCGGACCGTCCTAAAGTCAAAAGTATTATATTCAAACAACAGTAATTAATCATTTGTTTCATTCTAAATACTTAATTATTATATAAGTGGGTAAATCTAACACTAATTATTTAAATTAATCCTGCTTTTTTTTTCTTTTTCTTTTTCTTTTTTCAAGTTCTGGTGCTCTGTTTTTATTATTTATAATTATGCAAATAATTGTGTTTTATTTATTTCTTCTCCACACTGTTTTCTTGCTAAAGATGCAGACTAGAAGATCTTGACCATGTTCCATTGCCGATTTGATGATTCACAATGCATTTTGCAACCAATTCCCTTTGAGAATATACCTGTATAAGGTGGATCTGCTGTGCAACTAAACAGATGGCAAACTACCTTTAACTAATTCACTTTTTTTTCTTTTTTTTTATGCCTCTCATAAAACTTATCGCTCTTTTCTTTGTCTTTTTTTTCCTTTCCAAATTGTTCAAATTAAGAAGAAAAAGCAAGCAACAAAATTTTAATTGAGTAATCATGAAAAAGGAATTATGGTCCAACTTTATTACTTTAATACGTATATATTCATAAGGTTGAAAATACACTATCTCAAAATTAAACTTACTATTGGGTGTCTTAGAAGCAAGGCAATCTAATATATTTGGTTGATTAATTGACCAAAGTGGAATCCCATTACAAAAATAAAAATAAAAATAAAATTTAATCCCATTTCAAAATTTTAGGATCTCCATATTCTTCCCCTAAAAATTTGACCAACTTATTAGGTTTTGCGTTTACTTTTGTTTGAAGAAAGCGACGGGGCCATTCTAATCAGATGAGGTTTGGGGGGAGTTGGCGTGGGTTGGAAACAGACAAGCCAGTCCTAAAGAAGAAGCTAGTTGTGGGTAAAGGAAATGGGAAAAGCCAAACCCTTTTTAAAACCAATTAAAAGGGTTAAGACCCCCAAAGACAACACTGGCAAGGCAAGCTAAAACCCCTCCTCTTACCAAATTTCATAACAGAAGAAAAGAAAGGAATTCACTAACTCTCCTATCTCTCTCTCTCTCTCTGCTCCTTATTTCTTCGATCTCCCACTTTCTTTCCCATTTTTGGAAATTACTCACAAACTTATGGCAATGCTTTTTAGCAGAATCGCCATGATTCTTATTCTTCTTCTTCTTTCCCTCTGTTTCTCAGGTACACTCTTTGCTTTTCATTTTGATCTTCTATGTTTTTTTTTTCCCTCTTTGTTCTTATTCAATTCAATATCACATTAATATGGTTTTGTTTTTTGATTCTCTACAAGGACTTTCGTCCTTCGGAATCAACTACGGTCAGGTTGCTAATAATTTGCCACCACCTGATAAAGTCCTCGATCTCTTAAGCTCCCTCAAGCTGACAAAAGCAAGAATTTACGACACCAACCCGCAAATCCTGACTGCATTTGCAAACTCCAACGTCGAACTCATCGTGACAGTAGAGAACGCAATGCTAGCACAGTTAATGAACCCTCAACTGGCCCTCCAATGGGTCACCACCCACATCAAACCATACTTTCCGGCAACAAATATCACCGGAATCGCAGTAGGGAACGAAGTATTCACGGACGACGACACCACGACGCTCATAGCCAATCTGGTCCCAGCCATGGTCAGCATTCACGGAGCTCTGGTTCAGCTGGGAATTGATTCATACATCAAAGTCTCAACCCCAAGTTCTCTAGCGGTGCTTCAAGAATCATATCCCCCATCGGCTGGGAGCTTCAAAACAGAGGTCTCTGGCGTCATGTACCAGCTGTTGCAGCTTCTGTCAAGCACAAAAGCACCTTTCTGGATCAATGCCTATCCGTATTTCGCTTACAAGGACGACCCGCAGAGAATCCCTCTGGACTATGTTCTTTTCAATCCTAATTCGGGAATGGTCGATCCTTACACGAAGCTACGCTACGACAATATGCTGTACGCTCAGGTGGATGCGGTGATCTTTGCAATGGCCAGGATGGGGTTCAACGGCATAGAAGTGAAGGTCTCAGAGACCGGTTGGCCTTCGAAAGGGGACGAGAATGAGGTCGGTGCGACGGTTCAGAATGCAGCGACATACAATAGGAATTTGCTGAGGAGGCAATTGGGAGGTGAAGGAACGCCACTGAGACCCAATATGAGGTTGGAAGTTTATCTGTTTGCTCTGTTCAACGAGGACATGAAACCCGGACCCACTTCCGAGAGGAATTACGGTCTGTTTCAACCTGATGGAACTATGGCTTACAATGTGGGCTTGTCTGCTCTCTCAACTACTAGTGCTTCTTCTTCTAATTCTTCTTCATCAACCTCATCGGCTTCCATTTCTTTTACTTCCTCCGCCACTAAGGTAAAACCATAGGTCTTAATTTTGTATATATGATCTTCTTGATAAAAAAAACATTTATTTTTTTATTTTTCTTACTAAGCAAAATTTATACAGAAGAAAGTGTAAATAAGCCAAAGGCAAATTATGCATGTAATGGTGGAAATGAATGAGCACTCTGTTTATAAGCAAAACGACTTCTTCTTTTTATGGTTTTGTTTTTGTTTTTTTGTAATTCATGCTACATTTTGATGGATAGCTTTATCTGATTTAGTTTGTTTTGTTCCTTTTTTCTCCAATTTGTATGGAATTTATATGTGAAACAGGCAGCAAAGATCGAAAATCAAAGCTTGGTGTACTGGATGTTTGTATATTTGCTGACCTTCCAAGTTTTTATGAGAAGACCATTTTAAGAAAAATGGAAGTTGATGTAAATATATTACTCTTTTGGTGAGAAAAAAAAAAATATTTTGGAGGTGGTGTTTTTTTTTTTCTTCCTTTTTGGGTCTTTTTGTATTTCAGGACCCAAAAGAATAGAGAGAGACCCTCCTCTAAAAAACAAAGGTAACCGATCATGACATCCAGCTTCCAAGACAATTCCAACACTATCTGTCCACAATTAGTATATGAAAAATAAGAGCTTACTTCTAGTTCTCCAAACAACACCAAATACTTCAAGTGGGCCACAGACCTCATCAGCTGTGTATGATTTCATTTGCATACCCCACAATTATATATATGATTAAAAATTGATAGACCCTCAACCGTTTGATCTTCATCATAAGATAAAATGAGATCGGTAGCTTATTTTTAGTATTATTAGAGAAAAGCGCAAAAGTCCATTATTTGACTACTAGTGAAATTGTATGTTGAAGAGAAAGAAATTATTTCTCAATTTAATTATTTAGTGATTAATTGTAACGAAATATTGTATGTTTTTACAATGTGATTAATTGTGAAGAAATATGCTGTCAGTAAAAATATTACATTCATATACCCCACAATATATTACAATTTGACTCTCCTGATTGGTTGCAAAGAAAAACTCCCTCCTTTGGGACGTGGAATCCATAACTATTCCTCCTAAATACATATGTATATAAATATCAAAAAAAAAATTACCTTAATTGCTTTGGTTCTCTTTTAAATCTTGAAAAATAAAACATAAAGTTCATGAAAAAATATATGAGATAATATTTAAACTAAAGTGTAAAAGTTCAATAAGCTATTTGTTTGGTTATTTTTATTATCTTGAAGCGGACAATGGGCGGCCAAACTTTATTCCCCTGGCCAAATAACCGTCAGCAAATGGTCATGCCGTCCCTTTATATATGCAAAAGGAGCTTTTGTTAACTTTTTTTTTTTTTTTTCTCCTTCTCTCTGTAGAAGTATACAATATAAGCTCGGCGTTTGGTTTAAACCCCTGACGAGGGAGAGGCTATCAGCCAACGTGGTGCACATGCAGACCAACAATTTTATCAGACCCCACTCAGAATTTTTTCTCCATTTGGGTCGTCTTTAATTATATACCAAAGACATTATAAAGTAAAGAGATTCTTGCGCTGATCGAATTGTGTTTTTTCTTAGAAAAAGCTATATATACTGCTATTTTTCTGCATCGGAAAAAACAACTATATAGTTTGCTGTAGAAAATTGTTGGCTTTTTGGGTTAATGACATGTCGAGTGGGGATGCAAATCATTTAAGTTAGGGTCCCATTACACGTAAATGACCATGTGCATTGGCTTCTATAAATGTGTCTATTTATGATTTACCAAAAAAAAAGTGTCTATTTATGCTTTGGGTTTGAGAGTGAGAAAGAGACTTCTAGAAAAGAGAATGTCAAATATTGGGATCCTGGCATCATGAACTTGTTGGCTTCCTTAACAACAACTAACATGTAGTCATTGATAATCCAAGCTATTTTTTGCCATTTGTTCAAATTGCCAATCTCGAATATAATATATACATAAAATCTAGTGTTTAAAGAATTTTCGTCCACATCGTACTAAAATATATTTTTAATAATAAATTTGAAAACTATGTCATTATATTTATTTTAGTGACGAAATTGTTGTTAAAAATAAAATTTTAATTACTATTCAAACCGAAATTCCATTTAGATATCTGGATGGGAGCAAATCTATATATATTTAAATATATATATATATATGTGTGTATGCATATATGTTTGTGTATATTTATTAATGAATAAGACAGTTTAAATATTGAAGACTAAATAATTTTTTCATTAGTGCTTGCCATTAGTCTTGTTTAGTTAGATTTGATTAGGAGTGTGCAAAAAAATCAACTAACCGATTAAAACAACAGATCCAATTCAATCTAACATGTTTAGATCGGTTATTTTAGTGTAATTGGATTAGATTGGTTTTGAAAAATCAAAAACCAAAGTTCGGTTCGGGTGTTAAAAAACTGATTGATGCGTGTCGTAAATACCAAAATTAATTACTGAATTTAAACACTATCGTAGTAGCAGCAAGTTCAAGTCGATTCCACAAAGACTGATGGTCAAACTATTTTTATTCCAATTAAAGTAAAATTAAAAAGACAAAAAGGGAATTTTATGTTGGCAAGTTCAAATATTAACGAAAACAATTTAATAAATATCAAAAATAACAATAGGAGAAAACTTTGGGTCAGAGTATCTTCAATTACTAAAGAACAGGTGATCACAGACACAAATATATCCAAAAATAATCATTCAATGTTGGATTGAATAAAATAGCACGGCCAATTTTATTTTAACTCTCACAATTAATTAATTCATATACGATCGTAAATTAATCATAATTCTGAAATTTCTAAACCAACGTGATCTAAATCAAATCAGAACAGCATTAAGAACAATAGCAACCAACAATAAACAAGTCCTACAAACGTTGTAAAACTTTAATCTATTATGCATTCTCCTAAGAAATTAACAAAAGCTTAGCATGCAATTATTAAAATCAAAGTGCTACTAAACATAGAACATTCAATACGATTGAACTCCTAATTAGCAAATACCCAATCCATAAATAATTATAACGGATCCAAATTATAATCAAAAGAGAATTGAATAATAAACAAATAAAATGGAAGAACACAAATTGAATAATTAAAATTGAATTAAAACTTATAAACCAAGTCTCACACCTTATACTTTAGCAATGAACGATACTCTTACCCAAGAGAAAGATTTAGCTACTCATAATTGTTAGAAATCTCTCTCTTCAAGTTGTTTAAACTAAAAACCTAGGGCTACAAAACACACAAAAACGAGCCTAAACGGACCAAAATCGCGCCAGCCCAGGTGCCTGGGTTGCACGCCTGGAAACGAGCCTAGGCTGCTCTGTCTCAATGCCTCGCAGCAGCTGAATTCACCGGCTAGACACCTAGGTAGGCACCTAGGTTAGAGCCTGGGTTCATATGTCTGCATGCTTTTAATTACAGTTTTGCCATTTTTCTTCAAATTCTCTTCCTTGATGTCAAAATCACCTAAAATATAGAAAAACACATATTAATCTATTTTAAATTAATAAAATATGCTTAATTTAAGTATCAAGGTATATAAAACATATATAAATTGTGATCTATCACCGATCCAATCCGATTCAATCCGTACAGACTTTTTTTTTTTTTTTTACAAAACAAATGACAATTAATTTAATATTATTGATATGTAAGCTTTGTTATATTAGCTTAAATTTGGAGTTGAATTACTGGATTATTGTATTAGTGTAGTAATTTTGTTTTGTTTTAGTTTAATATGCGTTGTGAGGTATTTTTCTTATAAGGCCCGTTGATCAAGGTAAGGCCCAAAAGTGAATAATTATTAAACAAAGCTACAAGCCCAATGCCACATGTCACAAGATCAAAGGGAAGAAGCTAAACCCTAGAATCTCCACCATCTATCTTGATATATATATATATACAAACATAACATCAAATAGGGGATCTCTTGGGAAAAAAATGACCTAGCCACCACTATCCCTTATTCTCTCCCTCTCATGATCTTTCTCCATGGTTTTTTCTTACTCTGCTTTCTTTCTCCTTTCATGGTGACACCATCTGACTTTAGCATCAGAGAGGGCACGCCGGCCACCCCGCCAGCGTCCCTCTAACCGGTTTCTTTCCTTTGTTTTGCAGATATGGGAGGCTTAATCCGTAGAGTAAGCAGCAATCTAAAAAATCACCAAAACAGTTTGGCGCCATCTGTGGGAATGTTTTTCCTTATTATTCTTGTTCGATTTCTATGAGAATATAAATTTTGTTTGGGAATTTATAATCTTGGTTGCTTCTCCACGGTTGAGGTGATTTTGTGTGATTAGAAAACTGTCTATTTTCTTATACATTGCTGATTCTTTTTCCTTTTTTATTTCTATTTGCTTCCTTTAGATCCATTTGGGTGGTACCTAAATATTTTATTTGGGTTTCATTTTGACTTTGATTTTTGGCACCTTGTTTTCTTTGTATTAGATCTTGTTTTAAATTGTATTTGGCTTTGTCTTTGTTTCTTGATTTGTTCTCGTACAAAGCAAAGAAAAGAAAAAAACAAAAAGAAACAGAGCAGCCACCAAAAAAAAAAAAGACAGCCAGCAGAATAAAGAGGAAAGAAAAAAAAGGGCAGTCATTGTTAGAAATAAAAACAAAAAAGGAAAGAAACAAAAAAAAAATTCACCCTAGCACCGGGTCTGACAGCAGGAACCGAGACCACCTCAGTCCAGCTCTTGACGGATATGAACCTGACTAGCTTTTCACCGAACCTCACCGGAGCATAACCTAGAAAGATCTAGCACCGAGTCTAACAGCAGGAGCCGAGATCACCTTAGCCCAGGTCCCGAGCTTCGGCCTAGCTCCTAGACTTCTGCCAAGGTCCGTAGCCTCCGCCCAGGTCCCAAGCTTCAGCTTGGATTTGTGGCCTCTACCTAGGTCCTGAGCTTCGGCCTAAGTCCACGGCCTCCGCCCAGGTCCCAAGCTTCAGCGTGAATTTGTGGCCTCTGCCTAGGTCCCGAGCTTCAGCCCAAGTCCATGGCCTCCACCCAGGTTCCACAATTTGGCCTAGATCCCGGACTTCAGCCTAGTCCCGAGCTTCGGCCCAGGTCCATGGCTTCTGCTCAGGTTCGTAGCCTTCACCTAGGTTCCGAGCTTCAGTCTAGATTCGTGGCCTTTACCCAGGTCCTGACCTTTAGCTCAGATTCGTGACCTCAGCCTAATCCCAAGCTTAGGCCCAAATCCATAGCCTTTGCCCAGGTCCCGAGCTTCAACCTAGATTTGTGGCCTTTGCCCATGTCCCAAACTTCAGCCTAGAACTATGACCTCAGCCCAATCATGCGCTTCAGCCCAGGTTTGTGGCTTCCCCGCAGGTTTCAAGCTTCAGCCCATATCCGTGACCTGAGCCCAGTCCCGAGCTTCAGCCCAGGTCCGTGGCTTCTGTGCAAGTCCCAAGCTTCAGCCTAGGTCTGTAGCCTCCACCTAGGTCGCAAGCTTTGGCCTAGCTCCCAGACTTTAGCCCAACTCCCAGACACTCTACCTCAGTCCAACTCTAGACGAACTTGGAACTTCGGAAGTGAGTGCCGCTGAAATTCTGCTACTGGACGTGCTGCCTCAATCTAGCTTCAGACAGACCTGAACCTTCGAAAGAGAGTGCCGCTAAAATTCCACTATTGGACAAGCTGCATCAGTCTAGCACCGGACGGACCTAAAATTCCGGAGGAAATTGATGCTCAATTTCAGCCCCTGGAAGAGTTGCTGAGTTCCAGCTCCGAATTGTTGCTGAACTTCAGCTAATGGAGGAGTCGCCAAGTTCCAGCTCTAAGAGTACCTGAAACTTTGGACAAGATCATTGCTGGAAAAGTTGCTAAGCCTCAATTACTGAAAAACCTGCTGTATTTCAGCTACTGGAAGAATTGCTGAGTTCCAGCTCCCAATTGTTGCTAAATTTCAGCTTATGGAGGAGTCACCAAGTTCCAGCTCTAGAAGTACCTGAAACTTTGGACAAGATCACTACTGGAAAAGTTGCTAAGCCCCAGCTGCTAAAAGAGCTACTGCATTTTAGCTCTTGGAAGAGTTGCTAAGTTCCAGCTCCTAATTGTTGCTGAATTTCAATTCCTGGAAGAGTCAACAAGGATCAACTTCAAAGATCCTAACTGGAAGAGGAGAAGTCTAGCTGTAGCACCTGGAGAAGTTGTCCAATTTCAGCTCCGGAAATACCTGTCTCCAGCAACCGTTGCCGAATTTAGTCAGGAACGGATTCTACCGTGTGTTGACGCTAATGAAAGAAAATGACGGATACCCATATGGAGCAACAAGGTGCACTAGAGGGAACTGAACCGTCCAATAGAGGAGCTAGAGACAAGTGACCTATAAGATCCAGCTTCATTCCAAACAAAGAAATTTTAACCCCAGCAGCTTAACCAACAATACTACCTTCACAACAACTACCGCCAGCTCGAAGATGAAATGCAAGACGGGTAGCACCACGCTCGGAGCGAGCCTGACTATACAATTTAGAGAATCAAATGGACCAAATCCTCAATTTTTTTTAGCACAATCAACAGACCCACTGCGAGCTTAATTCCCAAACCAGGAGGAGTTCATCTTCAGTAGACTCTCCACGATCCTGTGTTGACTCTCGGACTCACAAAGAAAGGGGAGTACTGGAGGAGGAGCTGGGGATTCAAGTTAGTAGCCTATATCGACGCAACCATGGTAGGTTCAAATCGTCAAGGGCATACCCAAGTCCATCCTCGAGCGAGACCAGGAGAAATGGGAACTACCCGTCCTTGGCGAGTCGGCAAATGGTAGATGAGCGAGGCAACTCCCGAATGACTACGGTTGGCGATACTTTTTCCTCTTCAAACGATAAGCTAAACAATGATCATCTCAGTCTATCCTTTGATACAAGAAAGAGGACATGAGAGGAAAATGATCGAGCATAAGTATGAAATGAACATGTAAGGCGAGCTCAACAAGGGATCGAAGTTGAGGAGAGACAGAGGATCAGAGCTGAGGAGAAACATACGATCGGGGGCTGAGAGCTCCTTGAGTTGGGCTCATATTCAACCAGAAGCTGAGCGCCTTAGGAGTAGAACGTTCTCTGAGATGGGCTCACAGTCGACCAAAAGTTGAATGCTCTATGAGCATGGCTCAGAAGCTAATCGATCGAGAGCTCGAAGTTCTGAACTGCTATCTACACTGTTTTGACCTTGGGGTTCACCTCGGTCCATGAGATGAGGTGAACTGTCATCTACCACTGTTTCGACCTTTAGGGTTCACCTCGATCCAAAGGATGAGGTGAACTGCCATCTATTGCTATTTCGACCTTTGGGATTCACCTCGGTTTATGAGATGAAGTGAACTGTCATCTACTAATGTCTCGACCTTTGGGGTTCACTTCGATCCACAGGATGAGGTGAACTACCATCTATTGACGTCTCAACCTTTGGAGTTCACCTCGGTCCACAAGATGGGATGAACTGCCATCCACTGACGTCGCGACCTTTGTGGCTCAGATCTGACAGGGGGCTGAGCATTCCAAGAGCTGAATGCGCCTTGAGCTGGGCTCAAATTCAACTAGGGGCTGAGCAGCCCAGGAACTTGACGCTTCCTTAGCTAGGCTCAGATTCGACATGAGTTGAACGCTCCTTAAGCTAGGCTCAGATTCGACCAGGAGCTGAGCGCTCCCTTAGCTGGGCAAAGATCTGACTGGGGACTAAATACACCAAGAGCTGAGCGCCCTAGGAGCTGAACGCTCTCTGAGCTGGGCTTAGATTCTACCGGGGGATAAGCACTCCAGAAGCTGAACGCCTCTGGAGCTGGGCTCATATTCGACCAGGGGCTAAGCACCTTAAGAGCTGAACACTCCCTGAGCTGGACTTATATTCAACCAAAAGTTGTACGCTCTTTGAGCTAAGCTCATAATCGACCAGGAGCTAAACGTTTCAGAAGCTAAGTACATATTCGACTAGAAGTAGAGTGCTCTAAAAGCTATGGTGCCCCATGAGATGAATTCTCTCTAAGCTGAGCACAAATTCAATCAAAAGCACATCCAAAATCTTGTGGTCTTTTGCTGATTAGGCCATGTACCTTGATCATAAATGGGCCTCAACAAGGTTACTACAACCTTAAAAAATTGATTTAATTCAAAAATTAAGAATTAAATCAATTTAGGGGCTATTGTTGTGGGGTATTTTTCTTATAAGGCATGTTGATCAAGGTAAGGCCCAGAAGTAAATAATTATTAAACAAAGCTACAAGCTTAATACCACATGTCACAATATCAAAGGGAAGAAGCTAAACCCTAGAATCTCCACCATCCATGTTGATATATATATACAAACATAACATCAAATGGGGGATCTCTTGGAAAAAAAATGACCTAGCCACCACTATCCCTTCTTCTCTCCCACTCATGATCTTTCTCCATGGTTTTTTCTTACTCTGCTTTCTTTCTCCTTACATGGTGACACCATCTGACTTTAGCATCGGAGAGCGCACTCCGGCCACCCCGCCGGTGCCCCTCTAACCTGTTTCTTTCCTTCGTTTTGCAGATCTGTAAGGCTCAATCCATGGAGTAAGCAGCAATCCAAAAAATCACCACAACAATATGTTTATTTGTTCTATTATTTTTTTAATCATTTATGTGTTAGATTTTGAAAAAAAAAATATTTTTTTTTTATGGATTACTTAGTGAGCACTGAGCACTTTATGTGTTAAGTTTTGAAAAAAAACATAATTTTTTAAACAAAATTTAAGCACAACAAATTTTTGGTACAAAATATAGTTCAAATGTCAAATATTCAAAGTAAAAAAAAAAACTCAAAAATTAAATTTTAAAAAGTCTAAAAAAATTAAATAAAAGTTGAAGCCAAACCGATTAACCAAACTAATCCAATCCAAGTACTAATTGGATTGGATTTAATGTATAGATCGAATTGAAAAAAAAATATCACTAATTAGATCGGATTGGTTATTTCCAAAATAAATCGGATCCTAACCGATGCACACCCCTAGATTTGATCATCAATATTTAAAAAAAAAACGTTAAATTCCATTATGTAGCTGATGCCTTGGATTCATGCTTACTAAATGATTCGGTCCTGCGGAACTTTGAGATCTTGAGTTGAAGCATTACAAAGTTTTGATGTAAATTTTTCTATATCATGAGTATTTTGTCAATTTTTTTGCACATGCACATTTTTGTATTTTTCTGTTCCATTATTCTTTACATTATTTATTTGTTGGACAAAATTATTTTCTATGTGATTTACAATTGCTGATTTTGCAATATTTCATGTTAATTGTACTAATGTTTTTAAATTAAGTAGGTCTAAATGTTTTTTAGTACATTTTAAAATTGAACTTGTTTACATAAGGATCTCTACAAGTAATTTATACATTTAGTACCCTGTACTTTGAAAAAAAAAATACATTTTTATCCAATTTAGTTAAAATTGATGAATTTTGTCAATTTAAAAGTCACGTGCATAGCAAGTTACCTTCAAAATTAGTTTTTTCATTTTAATTGTATCAAAAACTTAAAAAGAAAAATTAAAAAAAATCATAAATGAATTTTAAATTTTCTTTCATGTTTTTTAATTTTTTTTTAAGTTTTGGTACAATAAAAAATGAAAAAATAAAGTTTGAGTGTCACATGCCGTAACTTTTAAGTCGACAGAATTTGTTAATTTTAATTAAATTGGATAAATATGCAATTTTTTTCAAATTAGAATGTATCAATTGCACAAATTAATTGTAGAGATTTTGATGTGAACAAATTTAATTTTAAAAGATACTAAAGTGCATTAAGATCAATTAAATATATATATATATATAGATGATGTTAATTGATACATTTGAGCAAACTTTTGGAAGTTCTAATGATAAAGGTTTTCATATCATAGCATGCCCAAGTCCAAAGGGGTAGGAAGCTCATTTTGTCTAGCGCGTAATAACAAAATGTAAATGGGCAGATTAGTCGATGCAAATAGATACATAATTTATAATTGTAAAAGATACACCAACTTCTGCCTTTTCAATGTTTTTTTATTTAAAAAAAATACAAAGAAGTTGGATGCTGGTATGGCCTATATATGAATCATCATACATCATTCTCCATAAACATTATTTTTTATCGGCACAATGTTGGGTCAGAAAACATATGGCATTTTTTTTTTTTTTTTTTTTTTTTTTTNTTCATGATTGGGTTTTCAAAAATATTTGAATGAAATAAGATATATAAATATAAATTCGGCCTGTGTGCCTATGTAAATTTGATTAATTAAGATAAATATTTAATTAATTGTAATCAATTAAAGTGCAGTGCGTATGTAGATTTATATTTATTTATTTTTTCATTCAAACAATCTGTATGTGTGTATGAAATAAGATAAATATAGAAAAAAAAAATTATTAAAATAAGATAAATGAGTTCAAAATAAATTGAGCCGTGAATAGAAATGTTAGAAAAAATGCTTTAAAAAATAAAATCAACTTCTTATCAGTTTAAAATTTAAAAAAAAAAAATAGTAATTCAACTGAAGAAGATACATTAACAAATCATAAAGAAACATGGATCTAAATGTACTTTAGTCATTAGCATGTTTTCTAACCCCAAAAATTTTCTTCTCAAAGTAGCATGGAGTAGAAGAAAGAAGATGGTAGGCAACTGTAAAAATTGTTATATGTCCTGCTTAGCATAATTTTTATTTTTATTTTTGCTTATTCTTTTTCATAAGAGCATTTTGGTTAAAAAGATTTCTAAAGGCCGAAGCATTTCAACAAAATTATCTACCTTGTTTAGTATAGCTTATGTAAGTAGAGCTATTCAAATAATAATTTTTTATTAAAAAGTTAATTGTTGTTTGATTATCATTTTAAAATATATTTTTAATTTTAAAAGTGCTTTTGACTCTTCATTTATTATACATAAATTATTTAACTAAAAATTTTTAAACATAATATAAATTTTAATATAATAGTAATGGCAAAATCGATAGTAAAAAAAATATTTAATGTTATGTTTAGTTTTTCCGTATAAACTGAAAAAGAATTTTTTTTAAAAATTTAAAATTTGAGCTTCTCCAAAATTATTTAAAAAAAAATTATTTTTTTATCAACAAGCACTTATTAATTTGTGTACTTTTTTTTTTAGCATAAATACTTATAATCTTCCAAATACAACTTTTTAACTATAAAAAAAAAAACCATACACCAAAAGGAAGCTAAACACTTTAAAAAAATAATTTTTGAATTTTAAAAATACTTCTTAGAAGCTCTACTAAAGTAGTTTAATCTCATATATTATTATATAATAGTTAACAATAATTATTAAAATGCAATATTAATTATTTAATTAAGAAACCCACAATATTTATTTATGAAATGATAAGAATTGATTATATAAAACTTACAAACTATCAATAAAGTGACGCATAAAAAGATAAATAGAAACGTCTCCACATTATTGTGGGGGCCAAGTATTGTCCATTCATGCACTTTACGAGGAATTTATACACTTAAGTATTAATATATATTTTTGGCAATTAAATATATATAATCGAAAATTGTTATTTTCAAGATTTGTTAATTGCAGTACGACTAGCTTGCTATATGATAAGAGGGGATTATGATTGGGCTTTTGTTATTTAATGGTATCTTTAATTGGTATAGTTCTTGAGGTTCAACTGAAATGAATTGTTTTATAAATTAAAAGACACTTCACGTATGAATTTTCTGTTTTTATGTAATTTTTATTTATAATGTATAATTTTTGTCATAATACATTATTTTTGTCCACAATAAATAATTTTTATCTATAATGAATAATTTTTATCTAGTAATCTTTTTATCATATCATATAATATTTTTTTTTTAAAATTTTCTTAAACTTTTCAACCAAAAGAGTTCGTTTGAAAATTTCACAGTTTCTCGTAAATACTTTTATATATAAAGAGGCATCCTCTTTAATTTGGAAGTTTTTATTCTGCAGCAGGAGGGGAAAAAAGTGTCTTTAGACCTAAATCGATGGGATCGATCTCTCTTGTAGTGGCTCTCACTTGATTACCCAAGTCAAAAAGTACATCAACACAGGAGCATTACTTTTGGAAAAGGATAATATTTAAAAAAAAAAAAATTAGAATAATTATTATTTATATCAACTAAACCACTAATTTTTTAGTAAAGTTTCCTCATTGCGAGTCTTCCTAAGTTTTTTATTTTTTATTTTTTGAAAAGTGAGTCTTCCGAAGTAAGCTCCAATACTTTTACAATTTTAGAGATACTTATTCATATTCATAATTTTTTGGGTATCAAAATGTGGAATAGCATAATCAAATATATTATTCTTTTATTTTTAAAAAATTTAAATTTTATAATATTTAAAAATATTTGATATAAAAAATTAAAAATAAAATAAAAACTAGATAATGAGGTGTTATAATGAGGACACCAGAAATTTTTTTTTATATCATTTTATATAGAATAATACTAAGTAGAGTGGTACCGCTCACTTCATAAAAAGCGGTTTAAACGGTGAGCAAATGTGGGCCTTTAAGTAAGCCCATCTGATGAAGCGCTGCGTTCCTTGGAAGCCCTCATAAACACACGCAAAACAGGTTCTTCTTCGTCCGCTTTGCCCTCTTCGCCCTCCCCCTCAAAGGCTCAAACACACGCTCCCTTGTAGCAGCTCCAATGGTCATGCTCATTGAAATTTTTGTGGAATAAAAAATAAAAAACTGTTGATATTTATAGTAAATATTTATTTAATAGACTGTAAATTTTTAAAATTATTTTTTAATAAATTTTGTCAAGAATAAAATTAGCTAATAATATTTATTTTTTTATTTAAAATTATATCTAATTAAAATTAAACTCAATTAGATATTAAAAAAATAAAGATAAAAAAAAATTGAATTGCTGAGAACCTGATGGAAAAAAAAATTCTTACTACCCAATTTATTGCTAATTCTAATATGCTTTTTAGAATTTTATCTTTTTCATTATTAACATCTTTGTTTTCATCGTTACAATTCAATTCCATAATGATTAGCCCTTTAATCTTTTAAGTTTAAAAGTTTGGTGACAAAAAACCCTGAAGGTTGCATTTCTACATATGTATCAAAGAAGCTTCACTCAAAAATGACTCCAAATGAACAGAATAGAGAAAGGATCATCAAATGGATCCATTCCTCCAAAGAAGTTAAGGCATTAAACTTTCTTGACCTCCAAAACTACTAAAGTCCCCAAATCTAGCAAAAGGCTCTCTAAATTCTCAAGTAGAATATCTTCTGTAACTTTCAATTAAGAAGAGAAAAAACTTTGAGAAAAAAATTATAAAAAAATTAAGAAAAACAAAGAGAGATATTAAAAAGTATCTTGTAGAAATTGTGGCAAATAGAGAAAGAGAAAGAATCGGAATGATTGGAGATAACATTTGAACGCCAAAGAAAAAAAAAAACCGGAAACCTAGTTATTTTTTTTAACAAAATTTAATAAATAAAAAATGTTGAGTCAGACTGTATAAAGTGGACAATTTCTATTTTTTTTTTGCCAAATCAGTTTAATAGAATTTTTGAATATATCTATTAGAGAATATTTTTTTTTTAAATTATCTATTTATTTAATGTGATAAAAGTTTTATAACAATTAACAGTTATTGGAGATACTTTTACAACTTTTTTTTTTTTTTTCACGGGATCTGAAATTTATTTATATTATCAATCCAAAGAAAAAAAAAAAAAAAACAGGATCATGCAAATATATTAACAATTAATTAAATAATGAAGCTCATCATCATCATAAACGCCTAGTTTTTAACGCTCTCGGATAAGTTTGCACATATTTTTTTCAGAACTGATTTTTCTTCCTTTACTTTTGTAAATTAGAGTTTTCAGCAAAGCATAAGTTATAATCCAAAAATATGAGCAGCCAGAAATCTTGGGAACCATGTTACAGAGCTATTCTCTGGTAATCACCGAGTACAAACTAATGGAGTGATGCTTGGTGGGCAGAGGAGGAGCAAAGAACCATCTTGCTCTGTTACTTCACTTATTCATTGGCGCAGCGGTTTCAGTTCGTTTGAAAAAAGGCGAAGCTGATGAGAACCCTTGTTTTGCGTGTGTTTGAGAAGACTTCAAAAGAACGAAATATATATTATATACAGTCACGCTATAGACCCCGCCCCGACAATCAGCTCCGCTTCACCCCGTCAATTTTGATTTTGAATTTGAAACACACGTGCTGAGCAAGTGATCGCCCAAATTTCCTTCCCCCCTCCCCCTGCGATCGCACACTGAGATTTGGCCCCAAAATTTCCTCCCTGGCTCCCCCGATTTTCCTCACCTCTCCGATTCTCCTCCCTCCCTCACCGGCACCGCACAGCCCAGCCTCGAGGATTCTCCTCCCTCCCCAGCCGCGCACAGATTTTGGGCCCGATTTTCTCACCTCCCGATTGCCGCGATTTGAAGCCGGAATTGCACCGCAATTTGGCCCCGGCTCCCCCGATTCTCCTCCCTCCTTGCAGCAGCGCACCAAAGCCCCCCCCCCCCC